>VWZD01000580.1:61815-95237 GCA_013396695.1 Sakesphorus luctuosus | reverse complement strand
TTTTTTCTTTATTTTTTCCCTCCCTTTCCTCCCTCCCTCTCCCCGCAGCGGGACTGGAGTCTCCTCAGCATAGCCCGGTGCCCTCGTAGCCGCAGTGAGTACAGAGAAGGGACCCACATCTTGCCGGGGGGATGTTTCTGACACATCTTTGCGGCCGCTGCCGGGCGGCGGCGGCGGCTCCAGAGCTCCCGCTGCAGCGCCGGGCTCTCCTCCTCCAAGCCCCGCGTCCAGGGATGCAGAAGCATCTTCTCCCAGCCCAGCCCACGTAGAAGGCAAAACCAAGCAGGTTTGTCTCCAGGTTTCCTTAAAAAAATAGGTAGCAAGGTGTATCCCCAAGCCGGAGCTTTTCGTGACCTTGTGTTACATTTGAAAATCAGACAGGCGAGAGAGGGGGGAGGAAAAATCCACTTCTTGGTTTCTGTGCCACAGAGGCGAGGAAATTCTGTTCGGATGTAAAGTACACGGCACATTTCTGAGAGCCAGACGTGTCAAGCCTGGCTCTGCAGCCCTAATTTACTGAGCCTCACTAGAAAAAAATAATAATTCACTTCTGCCATGGCTCTGAGTGGTAAAATGGCTTCTGCGTTTTGAAGAAGCACTAAGTACAAATCACCAGGGACATTTTACAGTGCCAAAGGTTCCTGCTTGTCATTTTGTACTTTTCCCTCGTTTGAATTACCTTTCAGAACAGCATTGGTTGTAATTGTGCAAAGTTCAGCTTAAGGATTTAGGAGGAAGAAAACTCTCCTGTGTCGAATACTTCAGAATAACCTTGACCTTTCATTAGTGCTTATCCTAAAAGATAAGTCATGCAGGGAAAGCAGGGAATTGGGCAAGGCACCTGCAAAAGCACAAATGAAATGTCTCTATTTTTAAACGAGTGTTAAAATGGCTTCTGAATCTGACTAAACAAGGGGCAATGAGGGGCTAAAAGACAAAATCTAGAGCTAGGTGGCAAAATTCAGTTTGACACAGACAGGACCCCCAAGCTCATTTCCTCCTCTCCAGATGCATTTTGTGCCGTTAGTGCAGCCAGTGCTGCTGAGACTCAAACTGCCAAAAAGGGTCAATTCCCTCTGAAAGAAACTGAATCAGCCAAAAGTATAATCAGCTTTTCAGGGAAGTACAAGACCACTGAACCATGTTTCCAGTTGCATTTCTTTGTTCCTCTGTAACTGTTTTCTGATATTTGTAGCAGGAATTATGAGGGCCGCTGGCATTTCTGAGTATTTTAAATTACAGAAGCCTAATTCTGGGTAGGAAGTTTGAAACATTTTCTTCACAGTGCAGCCACTAAAAGGTTAAACTCAATTCACAGCTCCTGGTGACAGTTTTCCTTCAGCAGATAGTGCCTATCAAGATGGTCTTTCTTTCTCCTGTTACACTCTGAGAGCAGGAAACGGGGCAGCATTTATATTGCAACACAGCCCTCTTCACTCCTCAATATTAAGATTATTACCAGCACAATGATATTTTCAGGAACACTTTTATACATGGAGCTAATGAACATTTAAAGGAAAAGATACACAGCACAAACCACAATCAAATGCAATGCCCTGTAGCAACACTGAGTATTCAAAAGCTTTTCAGAATCTGACCTTAATGGAACACAAGAGCAATCCTGGGTACAGCTCCCATTTATATGCAGGGTATACTGCAGGCCGAAAGAAGGGCTTCTGCTAAAGTTAGTGTAATTTTCTGGTGAGAGAGGATGCAAGTTCGGGCCTGAAGTTATTAATTCCCCATCTATTCTGATGGAAATAGGGACATTTGGATACACTTTGTCAAATCAAAGAGTGCTTTCTGCTTCAGATATGTTACTCAGAGGTGATGGACCACCATTTGAAAATCTGCCCTTGCAAATCAGGCATGCCAGGATGGGAGTGTATTGATCAGTCAGGAATTTTGGCTTGTATCTAGTAATGCTGGAAAACAGGCAGAGAAGATTTTCAGTCCACACTACCTGGAATATGCACAGGCCTGGAAATGGAGCTGTTAGTTGTAAATACCTCCTACAGAACAGATTTTTTAAAAATTTTCTGAAAGGAGAAGTACACCCTGGGAGAAAAAGCAGTTTTCTCTCTGTACATGCCATGGTCCTTGAGGGTGTGACTGCAGGTACACAAACAAAGCTGTATTTAATCTCTCTGAGGGAATTTTATAGAGAACATCTGTTAAAGAGAAAAGTATATTTGTTTCATGAGCACTGTAACTTTTAGTAATATCCCTTCCTTGCACCAACATATATGATTTAAATAGTGTGATGTCTGTGGATTTTTCAGCTGTAATTTGTTTTCGCTCCTGTAAAATAAGGGTTGAAGACAAAGAGCTGTGCTGCAGTGTGATACAGTCACAGTATTCACAATCCAGCACTGTATGCACGTATTGGAGTGAACAACAATTTCCTTCCTGTACGAGCATTTTAATTTATGGAAACATACTGTTTTGTGTAAAGAAGGTAGTAGATAATTAACAGTATTCATTTAATCTAATTATAGGCCTCTGAGGCAAAGAGCTGACACTTTTCATTGTGGTATATTCAGAGAAGTTAATTGAAACAACATTGCAGCCACAAGGCATAACATGCCTATCAAATATTTGATCCTAATTCTTTTCTCATAAACAGGATGGATCTGATGCTCGGCAGAGATAAGGATTACTGTTACTCACCCGAGTAAGGAAAGTCTGGGGAACCTCATTATGCAATGCTGCAGTGCACTGCAATATCTCTGCAATTCCAGAGCTAACCACAGACAACTTAATTTGCCAAATTGCAAGACGGTTTTGTAATGTATACAAGTATCTATTACAAATTAAGAAAAGATTGAACACATTTCTAGCTGGGACGTAGGTCAGAATTTGAAGAGAGATCTGCCTCGAGAAGCAATAGCTCCATGTATCAACTTTTAGCTCTGTTTAATCATTAGGAGGTACCAAGTAGTAAGAGCAGCCTTACCCTTAGGAGCTGTTACTAGGACTGTAATTTGTGGCTTTAAGCTCTCAGTATGACAAACAGATACATAGAAAGCAAATCAATATTTGCAGCTCCCAAGTATATGTACATATATTAAAAAAAAAGAGTATGTCAGACCATGAGCAGTTTCAGAGTAATTTTTCCTATCACCTGATACACACCAACAATTCTTCTGACAGCAGTGCTACTTTCAGTCTTAAAAGGAAAGTAAAGCAGCTCAGCTCTGCAAAGCTTGCCTTCAGCTGGGAGAGAATGTGACAGACCACACATGCGGGTCGTGGGGAAGCATTTGCCATATATATTTTAAAAATTGGAATTTCTTGTATAAATGGTAGATGCTTGCAAGCTGAACCAGCATATTAGGGGCAAATTTCAGTGTTTTCCCCTGTTTAGCCACTGCAGGAGTGTAACTGGTGTCTCTGCAGCTCCAGCAGTGCCAGGGGGCAGGACACCCCCCACTCCCCTCCCTGGCTCCTGCTCAGTGACCTCCAGCTCTGCCCTGCAGAGGCCACCCAGTGCACCCACCCACCCTCTCCCACTGTGTCTTCCCGTAGCTCCAGGTGGTGTTCCCAGCTGGTGGGAGATGAACTTGCCAAAGCAGTGCTGCTCAGCCCTGTGATGAAGTGTACCCAATGGCTGTGGGGATGGCACAAGCACTCGTAGAGGACAAATACCCACAGTGAAAAGGCCACCGAGCTGAATGCAGGGCCGTGCTTTGCTCTGCCAGTGCAGAGACATTGCTGGCAGCCCTACCTATAATTTCAAAATTGCTTGTAGTATTTTCAAATGTATTTTGCAGAGATACTTTTTACTGTGGTTAAAAAAGCAGCATATTGTACTTTAGGCACTTGAATGTTTGTTAATAAAATCAGAGAGAGGAAGCCTGAAAAATAAACAGATAATGACATGTGGTCACCTTAACTCTGGGGCTCTGGTTCAAGAGATCCAGAATACTTGATAAAGAAGATCTCTAAAAAGAAAAAAAATCCTAAGTCTACTGTTGTTAGTCATACCTGATTCCTATTTTTATACGTTACAGATAAGTCACAATTTGCATTTATGGCTGACTCAAAAAATCAGCCTATTTTGAAGTTCAATCTGCACTCACACTCCTTCTCTCCCTTGATACTCTTAAGTAACCTCCCTTCTGCCTGGCTCCTGCCTTCTCATCCTTTGTGCTGTTTTTAGGTAACTCCCAGCTCTTTCTCTGCCACACTTTGTTTATACATCTCTCCATTCCCTGGATCCTACCTTCTTACACACTTCCCATTCTATTTTCATCTCCTACTTTCTTTCCTTCATCTGCACACCAACCTTCGTATTTTTAATTAATTATTTCCTCTGGCATCTTATCTCTACCTCCATGGTGCTAATTAACCTCCTTACCCAATATGCCATACCCTTTCCCATTGCCTAGCAGAACCTCTTTGTGTAAATATGGATAATCCCTTTCCCCCCCGCCCGTCATGCAGAACTGCTTCCACAACTGATTTTGGTTCATCATGCCCTGGGAGAATTTCTAGCCCTGGTCAGTTAATATTTGTCTCCCTGGAATCTACTGCCTTCATCTCCTCCTTCTCACTTTCTTCTCTGGTTGCAGGCCTCCTCCCAAACTCTTCTGTCTTTGTGACCCATCCTCCTTTTCTCACTGACTCAGCAGCAGGAGAAAGGGAGATGATGCACCCAGAAGGGGCACCCAGATCTCCCAGGCAGTGATCTCTTGGGAATGGAGGAGGAGAAGCTGCTGAGGGATCTTGTGTGTGGTCCCCATTGCCTCAGGCTCGTACCTGGCTGTCCCCCTGAGAGAGCAGCTCATGGTGCTTGCAGGCCATGCAGCCACCAAACACACTGCAGGATCCATCAGCATGGGATGGTCTTTGGAAAATTTAGCTGCCAAAAGCGAACAATTCTTAACTGATCAGACATAAACTGAAATTCTATGGAGTCTTATAACTTACAGAGTTTTACAACTTTTTTGCATTTGGATGCACATCTGTGAAACCACAGCTGTGGTGCTGCCAAGTTCCAAGTTGCTGCTTAAAAGGTACATGGGTGAAAACAGACAGTGATGGTGTTCCATTTCAAATTCCTTCTGCAATGGGGATACCGACACTTCTGAATGAACCAACCAGATTATTACTTTTTAATATGGGCAAAATATTTTTTTAACCTTGTTCTTTAGAATTACTACAGTGGTTTAGGTAGCAACTGCCAAAAATTAAACCTGAGGCAGATGCTTGGCTGGGAGAATACCAGCCCAAACAGTGACAAGCAACTGAAAACAAGATGCTATTATGAAGCACTGGACAACATGAAGCAGAGCAGTTCCATGATTTTGGCCTAAATGTGGAAGACTTTTAAATGAAGTGTAGTGACCTTCTTACTAAAAACTTTGTTGAAATAAGTGGAATTTAGTCAGATTTCACATTTTTGAGTGATTATTTCCTCTGCAGTAAAAGTTAAAGAAAAATAAATCCAGAGTGCTCTGATGTGAAGAGGGAGAGGGAGGAGTGTGCTTGATTGAGCCTGGGAGCACTGGGACTGGGGGCTAGATCAGTTTCTTTGGCAATAAAAACCTGAAAGATCTACAGAAGTGCAGAAATAAATTATCCAAAAGTATTCTGTGAAGATGAAATTTTTCAGAGTCAGCAGAGGGAAGGGGGAAAGGAAGTGCTTCTGGTGGGAGAACATCAAAGCTACAGAAAGGGAGGTGCAAACATTTTGTTAGCTTTGGGGTTCTTCAATGCCCTGACTCTGCTCTGCATGTGCCGATGGATTAAACCCGTGGAGCTGAGCAGGTGTCCTCGTTCCAACATCCTCATTAGTGCAGGTCTCTGTCACAAGCCCCAGGAAAAGCACAACCAAACAGCCCCCAAAAGTGCTCCACGTCCCTCACAGTTGACTGTTTGCCTTCTTAACACCAAACTGAGAACCAAGGCAGGCTGGGAGCTGCTCCCTGTGTTGAAAGCTGTTTCATGGCACTGGTGCTGGATGTTGGCGCGGCAGACGGGGCAGCTGAGGGCATTACCTGTGTCAGTCATCTGACTGCCACGCTCTGCTGCCTCCCTGCCAGAGCCTCCCAGAGCAGGTTCACAGCAAGAGTTACAGCAATTACCACCCAGTGCTACTTGGCAATGAAAATTGCCATCCCATTTCTCTGCTATGGATGGAAGTAAGCGAGTCACAGAAGCCTTTTATAACATACAATGAACTGTCTGTTAATTTGCAAGAACAAACATTTTCTTTTGTCTATAAGATGACTACTTTAAAATACTTTCAGCAGATTTAATGCACTGTCTGTCACTTCACTGTATGTTTGCTTAAGAGATATGTTCTAGACTGAAGAGATTATTTCAGGAAGTCCCGTGGCCTTTGTTATGCAGGAAGTCAGAGAGGTGAAAATGGTGGTCCCTCTGACCACCTCATCCCTATCAGTCTGTTTGTCCAGGATTTTAACAGCAAACCTACACTATTGCTGTAAACTTTCTGTGCAGTTAAAATATTCTGAAATATCTTGCACAGCCCATGTTTGAAAATGTTTGGTGGCATTTAAGCAAAATGCTTCATGTGAATGAAGATGATTATATGAATTATGGCCAAAATGCTGACCTGTGATAACACTGGAGAACAGTATGAAATTAAAACTGCTGTAATTAAAAAAAAGGTCTGTTTTCACAAACAGTTGAAAATTCTTGCTAGGTGCTGTTGCTTGGCATACAAGTTCTTCTGTTTTTCTTAAATGTGTATGTGCTTAATGTGTTCAGATTTCTTTGGGGATTTGATATTAAGCCTGAGCTGGCAGTGCTTAGTTCTGGGACCACTGAAACACTTACACAACGTACCTTACTCTTACAGGTATTTTATGCTCAGCACCTTCTTCCACCTGATACAGTTTCACTTTTTTTTTTATTTTAAACAGGAAAAAATTAAGTTTAAGGATAGCAGAAAAATTGTCCTGACAACATGATCTAATGAACCACAAAGCAGCTTTCAAAGAGAAAAAGTAGCAGGAAGTTCTTTCATACCGGGTATTAAAAATAGACTGCACCAAGTCCTGGAATGCACATGGCAGTTATGTAATGATTTTTCAGTGACATGCATTAGCAAATATTCTCTGTACATGTTTTTCCTTCCTAACACCCAGTTTACTTTTCTGAAGTTTGGAAATTCCTCACATGGATGCTTCTAAGAAGTCTAAAATTATAATGTTCATTTGAATAACTATCAATTAGCAAGCCACATAATGACAACATCTAATGGTACAATTGAAGTATTTGAATTTAATATACCATTTTCATAATGGTACAATATGAAACACATGATGGAATCCAATTTTTTTTGCCCACAAGTTAGACTTGGTTTATTTCTGACAATGTAATGATTTTGCACTGGAGACACTAAAAGAGAGAAATCAGTTTGGGAACACACCATAAATACTGAGAGTAGCATCTCCCTTGGAGCACTGAGAAGTCTCCCAATGTTTCAAAAAGGTTTATATGTACTGGGGTATCTTTTAGAAACGGAAGGACTGAGGGCAGCCAGGACAGCTATATCTTGTTTCCATCATACCAAGGAAACTAAATGGTAAATTATTTTGAAGAATGTCTTCCTCAGACTTTTCCTCAGAGGGTTCCCAGAGGTCTAGGCTCTGGATCTTTGCAGTATAATTTGAGAAGGCAATAAAGGAGTTGGAATAGAATTGCACTCTCACTTTGGATTTTCACAGTCCTGCTGTTTTCTTGGATTACTTAATCTTTAGAACTCATCTGCAACATCCTCTGCCTACAGCAAGTGCAGCACACAAGGAGGGCAGATTCCTTTGTTGTTTGCCCAGAACATTTTCAGCCTTGTCTATTAAAACCCACAAGCCCTCCCACGACCTTTTAGAGTCCCATGGCCACCATGAACTTGATCACTAACAGTTTGAATTTCAATTTTTACTTCAAAGACAGCAGAACCTCCTGCTGGGCAGGCTCACACACCTCCCCACCTGTGTCACACACAGTGACAGGATTTCCTAGATTGCCATGTATCAAGATGCACCAGAAGCAGTTACAGACATTTTTTATTACCCACTCAGGTCAGTGATGGAGAGTGATAACAAGTATTAAGGTGGGTGAAATTCTGGCTGCATTTTGGCTCCTACTAAGAAGTTATTCTCAATTCGTGTAATGGAGATTAAATATCAGAAAATCCTAAATGGTCAAGATATGACCATGGTAAAGCAAAGAGAGTATTTTTTTAAGATGAGTAGAACTCTAACCTAAGCGTTGGGTCTGGCTTTCCCGAGATGTTTGAAAATATTTTCAAAGCTAAAAATGGTTTTTGTGCAGCAAGTGAAGCTCCACGCTGTTCTTTTTGAGAACACAGAAAAACCTGATCAAAGTACAATCAGATAACACATCTGATTTATTTTCTGTTCTGCAGAAAGACAGAATTAAAAAATCCATATTTGACATGTGAACAAACTGTACCAAATTCAAAATACTTCATTTTAGAAAGATGCATTAATAACAAAATAAAACCAGGAGAACAAGTTAGCATCTTGAAGGGAATCTGTTTGTTTGATAAAACATTCAGAAAGACCTTAAGTGGCAGCCTGAAATAAAATGAATTGGGGCATACTGAATTAATGTCAAAAATTTATTTTAGAAGAGGAGGTAAGGAAATGAGCACCAGAGCTGAGATAAGAGTTCTGCTTTGCAAAATGGCAAACATAATTTTATAAGATCAAAGTGTCTTTAAGGCCATAAAATGAAAGAAAAACTGGTTATTAACACATTCATTTGCTTCTAGATGCTGTTATACAAATACATTTCTGGGAATCCAGTGCGTAAAAAGTAATTAGTGAATAAGTCAATACTTATTTTTCTACACTGATCCATAGGCAAAGCTCGGGCTGTTTGTGAGGGGAGGAACAGCTTCATGCATAGTATTCAATAGTGCTCCGAGTTACAGGAAGACTCATCATTCACCCTGATTAGTTTACAGGAACTGAAGCAAACAACATTCTGTGTTTTTCTTACATATTTTATGACTATTTTTATATAGGCAAGAGTCAGACTTTGTCCCTTTTGAGGAAAGGACATTTTAGAGCAAAGAGAGAATTACAGACTCCTGTTTCTTTTAACTCTTCTGCCAGCTTTGCTTCAACCAGTCACTTGTGAATATTTCTGAGTTTTATTTGATACATTAACTTATTTTTCCAGTGAGATTTGCTGTTATTGAATGTGATGTTTAAGGTCAGCACTGCAAATGTAGTAAATGAAAGCTTCTATTTTGGCTGAATTTAAAACCTCAAGTGTTTTCTGTCCCCAAACAAACATGGGAAACCTCATTTGCATATTTAGGGGAAAAATATTTGCCTCTTTTCCCAAAATTTGCTCTTACTTTGTTGCAATTTTCCTTTAGTTCACAAATCTTTATTCTCTCAGTTGAAGTTGCTGATGTATCTAAATTAACAAGTCCTATCATTATATTCATAAAAGGAGCAAATTTGAGCTCACCTCTGAAACCCAAAGCAAAGCTCTGCCACACCACATTTCCATCTGCTTTCCAGAAAGGCAGGGATTATCCTGCAGCACTGAAGGCTCTGCTTTCATGGTGGGAAGGAATTCTGGATTTTACACTGTTTGCTGGCTATGCACAACAGAAGAATAGACAATACCATCTGAGCTTGGGACAATTAACAGGATGTCTTTAGAATATTTTTATTACGTTAATCTTTTCTTTTGCTTGAGCCAGCATTCCCCTTGAGAGGAAGAGAAATGATGCTGAGACAACTTAGTATTGCAAATTAATTGTATGGTCCATTTCCCAAGCATTTAATTTGGCCACAGCAACCTGTTGAACTCAAATGAGTTGTCAGAAAGTGACATAAAAGAGAGGCCAAGTTCTTTAGAGGTGGCCAGTAATTTTAAAGGATGAAGGGAAATGGCTGGCATTATTGCTTTTGTCCAAGTAAAGCCTCTTCTAAACAGGGTAAGGGAAAATCAAGAGATTTGGCCTCACCAAAACTCATGCTACTTGAGACTTTTTGGAAGTGTTGATTGAAGGCAAACTATGGACTGGAACAGAAGCCCAAGAAAAGACTTCATATGGCAAAAGCATAAGAAAGATAAAGAAAAAAGCGTAACATTTCTTACTTCTCATAACAGCTAAGTCTGAAGTTTGGAATCTAAGTTTGATAGGAATTGAGATGGATGCACCTGCTCCAACCTGAGCCATCTCCATGCAAGGCAGCTCTCTGCACCTGCATGAGTACAGGTGTGTCTCTTGTGAAGAGGCCAATACATCAGATCTCTGTTGCTTCCAAGTCAACAGGTCTGAATTTGATCTTTTACAGCATGGCTTGTTTATTCTTTTTTATTTAGCTCTGGCATTCTAGAAAGTATTTCTATGTGTGTAGCCCTTGCCTGAGTCCACTCTTGGTATGTGGACCTCTGTGATTAAGCAATCCTGGGTCCTTAACCTATTGCCTCCAGCTTTCCCAGCCTGCTCCCTCACTGCTTCTCTCACAGCTGTATGGATTTCAGCTTTTCAAATTCCAGTTTGATTCATTCTCTCAACACAGGAATTTATCTACAGTATAAATAATTTTGGAATCACAAAGGCATAATTTTATAGTTAAAGACATCATATTTTTCTGAGAAAACTTAAAGGCTGTTGGTAATGGAGACAGAGTAGAATTTGGCACTTGATCAGCCTCTCAAGGCATCTCTCCCTGAGTAAACTGTGTTTCACTAGGAATATTTATTGTTCAGGAAGCAACACTTAAATTTTTCTTTGTCATGAAAGAATTATGAAGAACCTTATAGAAGGTGGTGTATCACTTCAGAGAAGATTTCCACCAGCCTGGTTACTATATGTAAGGATATATCCTTCCATGAAGCAGGCAGGAGTAACCAAATACTTCTGACAGGGAATTAGCCTTTGAGACCAGGACACAGATATTTTAGTTATAGGGAGAAGACTAAGATGAAATACTTATTCTGGTGCATTTTCAAGATAATTAGTTCCCATTTTGTTTGCATGTCCTAGAGATGACTTCTTTTCAGATAATTTCATAATGTTAGATTCCAGAGAAGTATGATTCACAGAAGTGCAGGGACTCCTTTTACTAAACTGACCTTGAAGAACAGATCTGTTTCATTCTGTGCTTAATCTCTTCCTTTCCTGACTCCTCTTATCACTTGCAAGAAGCCAGAACCATCAGCAACGTTCCCTCTGTGGGCTCGGTGCTCCTGCCAGCTCGGCTGCCCCACAGATGGTGGCCAGGAGCGAAGCTCTTTGCAGGCTCTGGGCACAAGCTGGTTCTAAATGTTACTCAAAAATCCTAATCTGAGTCTTGGTACCAGATATCCATTCATTTATTAAGAACAAACACAGCAGACAACTAATGCTGCACTTTTTCTGTTATTCAAACCTGCTGCTAACAATGAAGAAGATGATGTCATTCCCTGGATGTGACAAAGGACTAATATTATATGCAGTAAAAACAATGAGTCAACAGTTTCTATGCCCTTGAGGTCAAAGCATTCAGCAGTTTTGAAAGTAGACTGTTCTTTTTTTGTCCACAGAGCTTGTAGTTGTACATTAACACAAAATGTGTGAAATTAAGACCTTGATTTAAAATGAGAATTAAAATACCCCAATTTTTTTAGTTTCAAAAAGAATGTTTCAAACTAAAAGTCCATTTGAATTATAACATAAACCAATTGGTATTTTTTTCCTCCAGATATGTTAAGTAGAATACTGCAAAACTCTTATCTTTTTTTAGGTCAAAAGTACACTATCTATGTTAAATTATCATTTCTGTGATCATGAGAGGCACTTTGAGTAACAGGAGTATGAACTGTATTAATGTGTAACTAAATAATATTAAATTTTCTGGAGATATTTTGTAATGGTCTGAAAGATAAGAAAGCCCTTTAACATGAAAATGTGTTTTGACAGACAACTGAAAGCAAGCCGTCTAACAACCAAAGTTTCCCAGATTTTCTGGAATGCACAAGGTATTGACCAAATCATGGCCACCTTTAACCACAGCTGCATCAAGCTCAGGCTAGTGCAAGAAGTGCTGTGTTCATGCAGATCCTTCCTTCAGCAACTCTCAAACCACTATGAGGATTATTATCCTCCTCTTACAGGCAGTGAATCCAAAGCACAGAGAAGTGACAGCTCAAGGTTGTTTAAAAGTCAGGAGAGTTTGGAAAAGAACCCAGATTTCTCAATCCCTGTCCAGCACTCTGCCCACTGGGCTCCACTGCCTCACTGAGCATCTGCCCCATACCCCTCCTTTTCCAAACTAGACAGAATTTAACCACTTTGAGTTTTCAGTTCCTCATACTGTTGTCTATAATAATTTTATTTTGTGAAAAAATAGACTTGCCTAATTAGATCAGGTTTAAGTGCAGGGGAATCCCAGGCCAGCTGCAGCCTCCATTCCCGTTGTCCTTCAAATTTAGAGACAGGAGAGCAAACTGGATTATATCTAGATGGGCTTCTATGCAGGAAGAAGTATCATCTTGCCTGCATTGACACTCTCTGTCTGTGTTTTGGATTAAAATGAGCCTTAGTGTGGAATAAATAATATTCATCATCCTGACAATTAATTGAAATTAAATCTTAGACTCTGAATCCCCAGGAATTTCTTCTGGCACGCTGACAAAGTGCTGGACAAAGACTTCTCAGTTTATGCTGACCACTTTAGTGTGTCACCTAAAATACTGCAAATGGGTTCAGGCATAGCTTGTACAGATGATCCCAGGCCCAAGTGCTCACTTACCCAAAACAGGGAGGAGCACGTGTGGCAGCACAGCTGGGCAGCATCCTGACAGCTTTACAGAGGCAGCAAATGCAAGGGGCATGGCTCAGTCTGATCTTTAAACTCTCATGTCTTCTGGTGCTTAGGAAACTCTTACCTTTTAGATATTTAAACCAAATATTTAACACCTAAAGACATCCCAGGTGTTTCTGGAGTTCTGTCAAGTGGCTCAAGTGGGACCAGGAAGCGTCTGAGTTCCCCAAAGGCACAAAGACTCCCGGGCTCCACATGGCTCCTTGCAGGTGACAGAACTCAGTGCATTTTAATGAGGAGGACTTGTTGGAGCATTTCAATCCCAACACAGACATTTCCACTAAAAATCACTCTTACAAACTCAAACAAAAACAGACATTTTTGAGACAAGGCAAAATAAAGAGACTAAAGTAACTTACAGAGTTTTCTCTGGGTATCTCCAGCTAATTACAAATCCTCTGGCATGCAGAGCCTGTCATTTTCATTTCCATAATCAAGGGCACAATGATTTTGATGTCGTGTGAGGGAGTGATGAAATACATTTCCCGTGGGACACAGATAGACATTGGTCTCCTTTTCAAGCTGTGGGATATTTTTGCAGGTACCATACAGCCAAATGAAAGCCAACACCAGAATGTACTTCAGGAAGATTCCCACATCCTGCAGCCATAGAGTTGTGCTGCTCATCTCCAGTCACTCACAGAAATACAAATATATTTAATTACATTAAAGTTATTACCGGTCTGTTTAATGTGTGGACTCAGGAACAACAAATAAAAATAGAGGTTAATATCCTGGTGTATTTCAAGAAGGGATCTTCACCTGACCTTTGTTTTTAAAGCCCTGATCCCAGCAACCAACTGTGAAAACTTGCATAACATTAAGTGCTCTTATTATGACTGAAGCTGCTCCTTTGTTAAACAAGTTTAAACCAGGGAAAGAGCTTCCTATTCAGGAAAATAGTGAAAATCATAATTAAACATATCTTAATATTATCTTGAAATCAAAGCATACCTAAGCAGGTGACACATCCAAAAGAATATTGTAATGAGGCTGCCACAATGCAAAGGCATATTAATATTAAGAGCCATCAGCAACATCATTATTTTGAAATTTTGTTAATATGAGATCAGACAAAACTATACTTTTATTCAGTGCTAAACTGTCAGCACAAAAATTTCAGATCCATAGCATTTATAAATTTATAAAGGCAAATGTATTCATAATGTTAAATAATATAGATAGAAAACAATAAAAAGTTTCTTATGAAATCATGAAGCAACTCATTAGGCTTTGGGCTATTTTGTCTATGTGTTTATCACATCACCATTAGATATGTTAGTAGGTCAGTCCTTTATTATATTGTGCAGTGTCTATTTAGAACCTCACTCATAACTACCATTTGAAAAAAACAATTTATACAAGCACAACATTGAATTATTGATCTGCAACAGTATTACAAATATGGACATAGATTTAGCTGTGGTTCAGGGGTTGGTATTTTTTGAGGTATTAATTTTTTTAACAGTTCTGCTGTTACTTTTCTCATGTATTAAAGCAGGCAAGAATGTTTCAGAGTATTAAAACCCCCCACCCTATTTAGCTGGAAGGCCTTTCGAGAGAAATCATATGCTCTCCTCTAATTAATTATTCCATAAACTTAAATCTTTGCCTTATTTTGTCTTCCCTGGTAATTGTCTCTTGTTGAAGGAACAACAGGGAAACTTGATACCAATTTTAATCTATTTTTCCTGGCTAAACAAAGCAAGAAAGAGGCACAGCATACACAGTATGTTACCTTTTGTCAGTGTGTTGTCTGTGGAGAAGAGGCTGGCATACAAAATCTGAAATGGCTATTCCATCCCTCTTCTGGACAGATCCATGTCCCTCTCCAGAAGGGAACTTGGGAGAGCCCTGACTTGGTCAGTAATTTCCCTAGGTGCACCACATAGGTCTCAAAGAGAAATGGTGAGAGGCTCTGAGAGGGGTCTGAACACACACTCCCTCCAGCTGCAGAGCTGAGGATGAACCCACATCCCACATCCTGGGAGCAGCAGCAGGAAGAGATGCCTCTTTCCAGGCCAAGGTTGGAGCCAATCTCTTCCTGAATTGCAAGACTGAGTTGGGAATGTTGGATGGAGAACAAACCTGTTCCTGAATCCTAATGTTAGACGAGCAAGCATAGAGGGACTTCAGCTAAATGGGTAGGTGGGTGCGCTTTCTTACTGAGCTGAAGAGAGAGGGTAGGATTTCAGTTGGGATAATTTATTTTCTTGCAGAAAATCTGCCCTATCAGTTAGATGGAATTATTACCCACTCACAGAATTCTGCACAGCTAGAATGGTATTACTCATTCTCCTTAACAGAAACCCAGCACTGTGGTTTTGGTGACGCACTGAAAACTTATTTCGATATTTCTTATGTTTTCATATGGCACCGTATTGTCTCTTTCTTGATCTTGGATTAGAGTCCATACTGAAAAAAATAAAGTGAATAAAAGTTTATGAGAATTTATTTGTAAATGGGCATCCCACAAGGAATCAGGTTTTTCTCCTAAAAGTCTTGCTAAGTACAAGTTAGGAAATTGTCTACATTGTCTTGCAAATACTGTATTACGTACAACAATAAAATATTGCTTTTTAAACAGGAGTGGATGTTATCACTTCAAATGTGCTTATATGTGTTTCCTGTGCTTAGATATAGCCCAGCAATAACAATACCACAATTACCAGCATGTATAATCTATACTGCAGCCCTGTGTAAATCCCCCCCACCGAAGGCATTGCACACATCCTGCAGGATACCACTGCCATGCTCGATTGTTTCCGGTGAGCGCTGTGCATCTGCAGGATGATTGCTGGGCCCTGCTCACACTGACTCCTGACTCACAGCACTGCAAGGTACCTCTTTCTAGTAAGATCTAGGTATACACATAGAGCTGAAGCATGTTTTGGTCATGATTGCCTAAATGAGGAACCAGAAAACCAGACTTAGACAAACAAAAGTTTTGATAGTTTAAAAATACTTATGGGATTTCCAAAAAGGGTGAAAAAATCCTTACAAATACTGCAAGGGAAAGTGTTTTAGATTTCAATCTGGTTGTTAAATTACTAAAATAATGCATAGGTGGGGTTTATATACAGTGGAGACTTAAATGTATGATCTCAGATGCTCTCTCATTCTCTTTAGAATAGAGCATCGTTTCTTCTCTATATAAAATATCTGAAAGACAAACATTTTTGAAAGCAAAAGAAAAAATTAAGTCCAAACTAAACCAGAAATATGTCATTTTCATTGCAAGACACATTGCAGCCATACACTCAAAAGAATCTTACAGGAATACTCTGAAAATTGCTGTCATGATTCAGTTAGTCCAAACTAACTGGACAGACCAACTCAGAAATTAAATCTAGTTGACCTGTTCAGTGACTTCGTATTTTTAGTTAGTTCTCCAATTCAGACTTTTCCAAACAGATGTTAAAACCAAAACAAAGTTTTAAATTACTGTAAAGCACTTTAAAATACATAGAGCAGATCCTAAAAAAAAAAAGAAAAGAAAAAAAAAGATGTGGCAGTTATGTTATTTGACAACTTTTAGAACTGGGCTCAATAAGCCTCTAACTCCCATTTCTAACTCCCATTCTGCTTTATAACTGGGGAACAGGCCATCTTTCCTGGGTATTTATAATTTCCACTGAGTCTCTTACAAGCCACCAGAATTTTAGTATGTTTTTAAAAAATAATGTAGCCATATCCAGAAACATATTATGCAAAAACTGTTATTTTTCTCTTTCTGATGCAGTTCTACCATAACAAAGAGTTATTCTAGCAGGAAGAAACCATCAGATGCAGTGCTTGTCTGAAAGGTATTTTAAATTATCCCTTTGTCTTGCTGCTTTTGGTACAAAATAATGTGATGAATAAACAATGCAAACTTAATTTATCCATTGCAGAAGCTCATGGAAAGTATTCCTTGTGTTAGCATGTATACCTGTGTGGCAGAGGTCACTGAGGGGAGCAGGGCAGGGGTGCAAGAAGCAACCATGGCCATGTGACCATGGGTAGCTGAAGAACTAACATGTTCTGAGAGACATTACCAAGTCCTTCTGCAGTTCAGCTCTCCTGGGACACACAAGTCTGCTATAAAACAGTGCAGTCATTCAGATCCATTCAAACAACTTTTTCCTGCAACTTTTACTGTCTTTTCTGTACTGGGTGGTACATTTGACATCTTACATTCCCTATTACTTTCTCTAGTCTGATCTTGTATAGAAAGATGCTCATCAAATTGATCACCTGTGCTAAAAACAGCTTGGCATGGCTGCATTTTTAACTATGATTGAAGAAAAATGACTGCTACTGAATTTTCCTGTATACACGAACCCTCTCACTGCAGGTCCCTCTGGATGCACTTCACACCCCTTTGGAATTAAGTCAACTGTGCATTATCATAGCCCAGGGAGCTTGGCTATCCTTGGCTGTAGAAGAAACTCAGAAGATTAGGGTCTGATATGCCCCACTAGGCTAAGTGCATGCGAACTGACTTAGCTGAAGTTGTAGATGAACTTCTGTTTGTCAGGATTTGGCCAACTCCTGGGGGATTGCTGAAGTGCCATACATAGGAGCCATCCATGGGGCACAGTGTTTGCATGGATAACCCTGCTAGCACATACACAGCAATCTGTCAGCCTCTCTGCTTGACCCTGAGCTGTCTCTTGGGATTTTATTTAGGTTATTATTTGGGATGGTCACAGGTGTGTGGGTGCTGCTCCCACTCAGCAGACTAGTCCATCTCTGCACACACAAGTGGTTTCAAACAAAAGCTGTAAACCTGTGATATTAAGCTTATAAAATAATTATTAATTCTTTAATGGTGCAGATACTTTAGTCATTTGCAAAAAGCAGATAGAATTAGCAAATAATTGTCTTATTTATTGCAAACTTCTTAGCTGTGGCACCACCTTGTGGACGTTACTACACGGAGTGAGGAGTTGACTAATGGCAACAAAAGCAACTAAAACAGGCGTTTTGGAAGAACAACCACAGTCACACATGATTTGCTAAAGCACAGTAAAAAAACTAAATGAAGAAACTATTCCTAAAAATCCACTTACGAATTCAAATGTGTAATAAATACTGGTATCAGGGTACTCAGTTGTCTTTGCAGCTTTTACCAACTTTTCTGCACCTCAGCCAAGAAGGGTGGCAGCCTTCAAAAGTAATTTTGTTCCTTCTCAACTGACTAACCAGCAGCATTTGAACCCCAGTTTTGTTCTTGCTGTACAAGCAGACATGATTTCTGCAACTATCCCAAGCAGCAAGACTTGCAAAGTCAGAACCACAATACTGAACTCATGGAGAGGACCTTGGGTCCTACTCCATAAATGCAAACTCAACAGTGAGATTGGTGTCCAAGCTAAGCCAGAAGAAAAATAATCTCTGGCAAAGATAAGCTGGTGGATCTTTTAATTATTTATTTCAGAAAAATCCCAAGGCATTGGCTGCTTCTTATTCACACTGAGTGCAGAAATTCTCTTTCTCCTTAGGCACCATCAATGTAATTCTATTCCCTGTTGCAATTAGTTGCACAGTGCAGACTTATTAATGGCCTTGGATGTATCTGGATGGCAGTTTTCACCCAGAGAATTGCAGGAGCAGTTACTGTAAACATGGGGTGAGTGACACAGAAGAGACTGAACCAAGTCTATTCTTATATTGAACTCAGTTTATAAAAATATCTTATTTCTTTGAGCACATGAAAATGTTATTTTTGTGCCCATCACATTCAGCTGATTTGCTTTTAGAAAAGAAGCTAATAAGCTGTGAGGCAAAAATAACCTTATATCTCCATAATGGTATTTTCTCCAGAGACTTGGAACTCCCTTGAATGTTTTAATTATCTCTTTCCTAAAAGTCAGCGAAGTAGCATGACACTAAATTAAAATAATTTTCTTTGCGTTTCTGCAAGAACTGATTTCTTGCTGAATTAGCATATCATCTGGGAAACCAATTTCCACAGCATCAGCGACCTTCTGTCACTTTATATATTACAGAAGCGAGAGAAATGGTTTCAGAGGGCTGCAACAGTTTAAAATTATTCAGTATAAACCCACTTACTGAACTGAGACATGCAGGAGGCAAACCCCTGAAATTATGTTGCTAATCTGTGTGGTTTAAAGGCAGATTTCTGCATTTTTAAATGTTTCACTCACTGACACAGAACCATGGAGGGTATTAATGGAAAATGGGATGGAACAGGCAGAAATTTGGTCAGGCTGGAGAAAATCCTGTGAGGGAGAGAAGGAATGAGAAAGCAGCCAGAACCAAAGGGTAACACCATGGGGTGCAGAGCCCTTGTGTGGGGGAACAAAGGGTGTTCCTCCATAGGGGGATTGGGAGAAAGGAACCAAACCCTACACAGGAAAGCTGCAGGGGGACCTTTAACAAGAGGAGAATTTCGAGGTGACATTCAGAAAGTCTGAAAAAAGGAGTGGATAAACCTGGCCTCCTCGAGCCCAAATGCAGAACTGGTCTGCAGAAAAACAAAGTGCACAATTCTCTAGCTATCAAAAGACAAGGTAATATTATTATGTTATTTACTATTTTTTTTCAGAGAATGAAAGTTGCATAAGCTTCTATGCTTATTAGATATTGGATTTAATTTCCTGTATTACTGAGAAATGGGTGACTTGGAGCTAAGCCAGGCTTTGACAGATATTACAGGTTATACATTTATAAAAGGAAACCAGTACAAGCAGGAACTGCTGCTAGAGGTGTCAATTTAAAGTAATAGTCTCCCCACCAAACCCCCTGTCCCAGGCAGACTAGAGGAGACTGAAGCAGAGGAGAAATGCTGTAAAAGTAGTAAATCAGGGAAAAGTGGTAGCAGACGACAGCAACTTATGACTAAGTGTATTTGACCTTCATGTGTGATTTTTGTCTGAAGTCTTAATTTTGTAGTTTCAGGATGGGCTCATCCATAGCAAAACTTGACGTCTTCTAATGATTATCAGAGGTGTTATTTATATATTTATGCCTCAGTCTGTCAGACCCAATGTGACTCCATGTGTGGATAAGGAAACAGGTTATTTACTTACTGTTTCACTTGCTTAAGTGCAAAACCAAAATCAAATCAAATGCCTGTAATCTATTTATGTCCTACTTTCTTCTGCAACATTCCTCATTTTCTTGTTTTCCAGTGTGCTTTCCTTTTTTCCTCAGGGCAATATGAAGGACAGTTTTCAAAAGGAGGATCTGGGAATTCTCAATACAGCAAGTTTGTTCCTTGGCATTTTCATGATGAAAAACCACAGGTGATTCTCCCTACCTCTATTCAGTCTATCTAAAAAAAATACATTATCTTTGCCTTCCCACATAAATCTTGTGTCTTTTAAACTATGAATGCCCTTTTTGAGTTTCATCTTTGTTCTTATTCTGAAGGTGCTGTAAGAATAATTACAAACTAATGCCATAGCATATGCAATGTGGTTACATATTCTGATTTTACCATGCTCAAATTATGATATTCTCAACTCCTTGAGACATAGGATGTGCTTATCACTGAAGTAATATGTCAAAATACATTTTGATTTGTTAATATCAGTCCTAGTAAGGAAAGAAATTGTGGAACAAATCAACAGATAAATTCTGCACCATAAAGCATCAAATATTAATTTCTACATTAAAGTAAATGCTAAGATTTTACAGAGCAAGATTAAACTAAAATGTGTGTGCTCAGATAGAGAGCTGTTGTTACCATCTGCAGGCCAGCTGAAGTGAGACATTATGGGTATTCAGTGTCATTAAGACCCAAGTTATGTCTATATTTGTATTTTTAAGTGAAATATCACTCTGATGAGACATTCACAATACTTAGCAGTTCCCATTAGCTTTTTCTGGTCCTCAGCCATTTGGATGGATTTCTGGGGTCACAGCCTTTGCACTCTTCAGGATTCCTACATAGTTGAGTTCCAGCTAAAATGCTAAGACATAAGCAGCAAACTGCTTCAAATACTCAGAGTGTGGCAGCCCCTCTGGAGATCATGCAGTCCAAGCCCCAGCATAAAGCAGAATCACTCAGAGCAGGCTGCTCAGGAGCTCACCCAGCTGGGGTTTGAGTAATCTTCAAGGACATCAACTTCAAAACCTCTTTGGTCCTCTTAATCATCTTCATGGCCCTTTCCTGCCCTTGCTCCAGTGTGTCCATGTCCATCCTGTTGTTGGGAGTCCAGAAATGGGCACAGCACTTCCACTGCAGTCTCACCAGTGCAGAATAAAGGAGAATAATCACCTCCTTTGACCTCCTGGCAATACTTTTCCCAATGCAGCCCAGGATGCTGCAGGCCCTTTTCCAATACATACATGTTTACAGATATAACAGAATTTTAAGGACATGATGAGTTTTGTATTTCCATGGTCTGCTATCTATCAGGGCAATACAAACTATATTATTCTGCTAATACCTGTTCTATGTCAGTATCAGGGATTGTATTTATGTTCTCATTGCATGCTTTGCCTAAATAACTGGCCCATTAAAACCAGTTGTTTGGGATGACTACACAGTGCCTGGTAAAAACATCTGTGCACAGATTTCTAAAGGTAATACTGAAAACTAAGTGCCAATCAGGGCATCTTTGTAGGAATGAAGGCATCTTGGAAAACTGCAATTCTAAAGCAGAGGAATTCTCAATTTCATCACGTTGTTAGTGTTAGGATCTAAAGATAGCAGATTAATTACTATTATGTTTAACTCATAGATAACCTTTTGCAGCAGTAACATCCAGCTCATAAACTTCCACAGTTTCCAAAAGCACTCCACACTATATCAGAAGCCAAAAATCCAGTTCTCCCTAATGTATTCCTGAGAACCTTCCACTTCCTCTGCAGCTGCCACAGTGTAACTGTGGACAATACACTTATGTATTGACAATAAACAAATTTGCTGTGGAGAAAGGTCCATAGACTTTCCAGTGGGTCCTCAGGCAGCCTAAAGCAATGAGATGTCTATTAGATGTGTTGTTTGTCTTGGCAAGGAAGAGAACAACCTTGTTCTTGAAAAATCTACATTTAGTTCCCCATCTATAAACAATTTTCATCAGTTCTTCCATCTGCAGTATAAGTCTTTGTTTGGAAAACAATTTGCAGTGTTTCTTGTTATACATGTCAAATTGTTTCTGTTCTGCATGAGCTATGATGACATAAAAGACCGAAGTTTCATGTGGTGGAAGGAGTTTGTTCCCCCAGAATCCAGTGGTACCCTTACTGCCCTGGTTGGTCCATGGTTTCTTTGCATTTCTCATTGTCTGTGACTGCAGAAAAGAGGAACAATTTAGGTAAAGCAAAAGTCCTTGCCATTAGTGACATACTAGTACCTGAGCCAATACACAGTCTAGCCAATGTCCTTCTGCCTTCTGGAACAGTTTAAAGCAGGATGCAAAATATTCTTCCAAAAATATACAAAGTCATTTCCATCCATTTTCCTATAAAGCTGTGCCAAAAGCCCTGGGAAATCCTTTTGATTCCAGCCTACATGCTCAAAAGAAAACTGAGAGACCAGCAAAACCCCACAATATAATTAGAACAATGCAGACATTCAGATTAACATTTTGAAAAGCAAACACCTTTCATACCACTCCCAGCTCTCACATATCCATGCTGAAGCAAGATTAAAATTCAAGTTCTAGGAAGCAGAGTAGCTCTTCCCAAAACACTGGATTGGCCCAGGTGGCTACAACCTGCACGATTTTTCACAGACTGACTTTCAAACTGCCTCAAAGCTGCCTCTCAGAGAAGTTGAATATCTTTCTCAGATTTTTCCAATGCAGACCAGATGTTCTATTGTGATAATTCTCTCATGGGCCTTTTCCATTTTGACTCTCCATCAGCTAGGGATCCAAAGAGACATTACTTGAAAAACAGGAACCATAAAAGAGCCAGGAACTTATAAATTAAAACATAAACATTAATTTGTTTTCCAAAATACAGATGTCTTTTGTCAGTTCAAGCCTTGATCTTTCCACCAGTTAAAGGCAGCAGTTGTTCTGTGGAGGCATGCACTGGAAATCAGCCAATGGGCATTAACTTTTGGTTCTGATTGAACTGAGGAAAACTTGAAGCAGAAACAAAGAATTAAAAGTTGTGATAGTAATTATTGTCTGATTACATTTTAAAATGTTTGCGATATTAGTACCAGAAAAAGTGTCTTACCAAAAGGAACTGTAAATTACTGAAACATTTGGACAAGGCTTGGAGGAGTTTGGGATTGTCTTTGTTGGTGGCAGAGCCTTTCCTTCTCCTTACCTCACTGATCTGTGTATGCTCAAGGACCGGGATCCATTCCTGGGGAAGTGGATCCTGTGCTGGTGACCAGTGGGGTTCCAGCAATGTGGCACCACCACAGCTCCAGAGGAAGCGACTGGGCTGGAAGAGGACGGGACCCAAGGCAGACACAGCTTTAAAAGAACACTTTGATACTTTACACAGGTGCTCAAGGTTCAACCACATGCATTTGGTAATAACATATCAAACCTTGTTTTCAAAAGGCCACCGAAAATTCATCTTTTACAATGCTAAATCACTTGATATATCAGTATTATTATTACATCTTTTAACATTTTTATATCAATAAAAATTTAATGTGAGAATATTTAAAATAGCAGAAAGGCTAGAGGCAACCAAAGAAAACACTGATAAAAATGTGCATAATAAAGAGATAACGATGAAAAGTTCCTTTCTTTTTATAACATGACCTACATGTGCACTAATTTTTTATCTTTAAAAAGTAGCAATTCACAAGTCACACCTCTTCATTCCCTTTCAAATCAATTTGATACACCTACACAATTCTTCTGACAGTGGATTACTGCAGGTTTACACTTAAAGTTTGAGTTCTTTCCAGTCCTGCTGTATTTTCTTGATAAAATCTATTAGTCCAAGAGATCCACATTAGTCTGCAACATTTTAGCAATTAATCCGCTGTTTATGATACCCAGCAATTGAACATTTTATTGTACATATTAGCAGGGGAAGGTTACTCTTCGTGATGTAATCAGTTCCCTTCTCATAAGGGCATCTACAAACAGCTACAATTTCTAATAGAATCCCCTATAAAAAGTGTCACTGAATGTTTGCCCTTGTCTCATGCTCTCCAGAGACCTCTGCTTTTCCCAACACTGGCTCCTTCTAGAGCCTTTTGCTCAGAATAAGGCAATAGTTTGTCCTCTATACCAAGGTTTGTCCTTTCTCTGTACTACAGTGAACTCACTTGGTGGAGCAGGGATTCTGAGCAAGCATTATTTCCTCCCTGGAATAAATCCTTGCTTTCCAACACCATCTTATTACAAGCTTTACATATTCATTTTCTTTTCCTAAGCTACAGCTTCTCCTCTAGATTTCACACCACACTAATATCTGTCTGTACTCCTCTTGCTGAATTTTTCATGCTTCATTATTTAAGTGCAGAGAATTCTAAGTAGCTGTTCCCACTTCACATGCTCTTCCCTTGAGGGGTGAACTACCCTCTGCTGTTCCCTGTCTTTGAGGAAGAAACAACTTCCACTGAAAGGAGCCACAAAGTTCCTTTCATGGCTTCATTTCACACTAAGAAAGATTTTGATTTTGACTGCACATGCTCATCCCAGCAAAATTTGCTCTAAGGTAAAAATTTTAGTCCTGTATATTGCTGAAGTTCTAATATTCTCTTCCCTAAGGAGCAGACTGAGGTAAAAATTGGGAATATGTATATTCTTCAAAGGTTTTGCTCTGGCTCACACAATTCCTCAAGGATGCCCTTCACCAAAAATGTAGAATTCTATTCCAAAAGAGGCTTTGGATTGCTATGAGAAACCAGAGGAGTCAGTCAGGAACTTCTCAGCATCCACACACGTTTCTGTAGATTTTTAATAATATGCTGGTAATGTGCATTTATAATTTTACCTGCTAATTTATTAAAAACAGTGATTTTTTTAGACCTATATAAGCTACAAATTAGTCATGTTTCTGAAATTCTCAGTCTACTGAAGGAGGAAAATCTAAGTATTTTGATTCAATATGAAGTAAACAGTTATTTTAAACTGTAAAGTGGCAGATGTGCATTCCCTTTTACAGGTTATTTTATGTAGTAAAATTCAGACTATTATTGGCAAGAACTAGGAAATTATTTCCTGGCTTTGTGATGTCCAGTTACCAAACTTTTGTCTCTCTTTTAATCTCCATCCTTAGTCAGACATCCACTTGTAGGGACAGCAACCTCTGTTCTCCTCCCACCAAAGGGGCTGGCGTGTCACATGCCTGAATCCTTTTTACTCTTGTCATCCCTTCTAAGGAGGCCACTCCAACCAAACCTCCCCTGGGCACGTTGCCTTCACAGAAAAAGAAGTGGCTGCATTTTCAGCTGCAATGTTCAGCAGGGAGGCACTTCCCCCAACCCTTCCCTAGATGTCGCCACGCTTTGTGGCTACTTCATTATAGCCCTAATTACTAAATAGAAAACTATCACAGAGGTTTCGTCTTTCTCCATATAGAAGGAACAGAAAACTATTGTATCTTCAGAGGGACAAAAAAGATATTCTAATGTATATATTATTCCATATAATAGAATACATATATCCTATTAATGTCATACTGAAACTTGAAAATAGCTTTTATCACAGGTTTGTTTTCCCACTCTTTTTGCCTCCCTAACACTCTCCCTACCAGTGGCTCATTGAGTCTGTTGTTGCTTCACCTTTTCCATTACTTTGTGCTGAAACAAACTATCTCCTCAAGGATATTTCCAAGATTTCCAGATTTTTTTCAGAGAATGTCTTTGTGCCCTTATATGATTTTGCCACCCAAAGACTCATTTATGCAACACAAATAATGTAGGACACAATTCTGTGAATTCAAGGATTCAGGCTTCTTAGTGTTTTAGCTGATTCATATCTAAAACTGAGTTCTGGGGACAACATCCTTGTTTCCACCTCTATTTATCACCTTTCTGTAATTTACTGTTTGTTCCTGTGGAAATAGCCTTCAAAAAGCATGTGCTGATTTCTACACATGAATAAAGTTTCCATATTGTCCAGAAATATGAAGACTCTCCAGTTTATTGCAAAGATCACCAAAATACCTTCAGATTTTCCAAGTATTTCAAATTTTCCTTGTGCTGAAGTAGTCATTGATTGGTTGTCCACAAGATGGGGCTTCTACAACAGAGATCTTTGCATCCAAATTTAAGATGCTGATGTAAAATCTAGGAATGGCATCACAGTTGACAGGAACACACTTTCAAATTTTGACACAGGAATGGTCCTCACAAAAGGAACTGCATTCCTGACTTCTTGTGTAAAACCAATAATTCCTCAGGAAATCAAAACAGCAGCAAGTGATTTTATCTTGTCCTTTACCCTTGCACTGGGCTGCTGTGCAGCTTGTCAGTCAGAGGCAACATGCACATTACAATCACCCTGTGTCTGGCAGAGATTCTGTTGTTCTAGCAGAGATTCTGTGTTGTCACCTCTGTCTACACAAGGTTTTGTGGGATTGTACACAGACCAAAACACCAAATGAAGTGGATGTGGGTTTGAGACATTTTTAAGTCTATATACAGCCTTACAGTTGGATTTCTAAAACTGTGTGCAAGTCCACTGTTAAGATGTTAACACCTCCAAATAAAAGAGAAAGTTGCTCCACAGAGTGTATAATTTCTATAAACTTGACTGAAAGAGGGAACAGTTTGCTGTTACAAAAACTAACTGTAGGCATGCACTTCAAAATAAATTAAAAGCAAAGTAATTTATTCTTAGATACAAAAATTTTGAAATGTTAAAAAAAATAGGAATAGACTTACAGTACCTCAGCTGTCTTGTTTCACTGTGTGGGAAGTGTTTGTTTAAACAGTGTGTCATTTATTCTGCTAAAAAAACCAAAAAGGTCTCTTTTCTCTTTTGTCATATAAGTAAATAATCAAAACTTTCATGTCTTGTAGGAATCTCCCAACCAAAAGCAGGACAGACTAAGGGGTTGTACAATTACCTTCTTGTATTCCTTCTCATAGTATTAGAGACATCAGGAAGACTTAATTTATGGTCACTCCTGTGTTCTGCATGATGTAGTTGTTTTCTAGAATTTTTTGCAGGAAACCCAGTATTCCATCAAACCACAGAAGTGTTTGGGCAGCCAAAAGCAAATCCTGGTACAAATTTCCAGCCTGTCCCTCCAGGAGGAGACTGTACACACACACACAAATCAAAAAGTAAAACTAAATGTTAAGAAGAAGAAACATTTCTGGCCAGAGGGTAAGGTTGATTTCCCAGAGGCAGTCAGTCACATTCACCTAATACTTTTAGTACAAAATCTTCAGTGGTTCCTTCTCACCTTCCTTCTCTTCAGTCTCCAGTGACTTGTCTGCTGCCACTCAGCTGGCTAAGCTGTCACACACCAGAGGTACCACAGGAAGTGCAAAACAGAACCCTTCAGAATAATCATCTGGGGAAGCATAAAATAAGAAAATCTGAGTAGGCAGGAATTACACAGAGAAGGATATGGAGTGACAGGTGTTACAAATGATGTATTATGAAAAAGGAAGGACACGGAGTTTGAGAAATGGCATTTTTGCACACACTAAATAATACTCTCTTTACTCAGTGCTGAGGTTGTAATTGGAATATTCTGTCCATCTTGGGATGCCACACTTACTGGAAAAGTGGACCAAAGAAAGGGTCTGCAGGCCAGTGCAACATATGGGAGATTTACTAGTCATGATCCATAAGGAAAGACTGAAACCAAACACTGTAAGAGTCTTCAGGTATCTACAATCACTGTAACAGCACTGACAGGACAGGTAATGAAGAGTTTGACTTGTAGCAAGCTTACATATTAGGAAAAAAATTGAAACTGGAAGCGACTAGAACACAGTACCTGCATCCATCATTCAGTATCCAAACAGTTTCAACAGTTTTCTGTCAAAGAATGACAAAGACATAGATTATCTTGGACTAGACAGAGTTGTCTGCCAGAAGGTCACACTCCAGGGGTTCTCATGCATTGTTTGATCACTCTGTTATTGTAGAAGACTTAGAGATACCTGTGGGTAGAAAACAAAGATTTTAGGCTACAGGAAAAATGGTGAAAATCAGAAAAACAGGAAGACTTATGAGAACGTGAACAAGAGGCCTTTTAAGTTGTGCAACAGAATGTATATTCAACTTGGACTAAGGGTAAATTCTCCAGTTCTGTTTCAAAGACATACAAGTGGTTTGGGTACTACCTCACTGTTGCAGAAAACTGAGGGCCTTGTGAGGAATAAAAAGCCTCCAAGATAAATGTCAAATTCGGATGAAACAATATAATTTTCAACTTCATACCCCGCAGTAGCTGAAGTAATTTTGGCTTCTAGACCTGCTGTTTCAAATATCTATCTCTTGCTCACACCTGAATATCCCTGAACCTGCAGGGACAGTACCTGATGACTAACAAACTTGCCACTGGTGAACTTGATAGAGCTCGTTCCTTGCAGGCTCAGGAAGTACTTAACACACAGCAAAAACTGAAGAGTGACCAACACTTCAATTAAAATTTAAAATGAAAGTGAAATTTAAAAGATTAGTTAAAACATAGATTTCTGTGTATTGACTATTCACTACTTGTTGAATACCCACCCAATACTCGTGTCCCAAAGCTTGTCAGGAGGACACAAGTCCCACTCTGGTTCAAACACAACAGTTACCCTGCAGAGCCTGGGATTTTTTAATATTCCCCTGTTGGGAACTTCACCACTCATTCTACTTTCATGTTTTCTTACTGGCATTTTCTAAGGTCTAAGAAAGAGAGAGAATCAAAATACCACAGCAGTAAAGCATCTGTTATAAATCACCTCAGAGAAACGAAACACTGTAAACCAGCCAGGAACCTTTTGGGGTTATCTCCATATAATCTACTGCAACTAAAACCATTCCTGGGACATGTGACCTAATCTGCCTTTCAATGCCTTCAGTAAAGGAGATTCCCAGATAATCATTTTCAGTGCCAAACTACTTTTGCAGTTTGGAACATTTTCCTAATGGCTACCTTAAATCTCCTACTCCAAGTCCATCACCTCTTGCCCTAGACCCACTGAACATAAAGATAAATTTATTCCTTCTCTTTGCAAAAAAAACATTTTACATTTTGGAAAATTACTAGTTTTACCCAACACTTTCCTTTTTTTTTTTTAGACTAAACAACCCCAATTCTTTCAGTTTTTCCTTTTAGATCATGTTTATAGGTCTCTGATCATTCTTGAAGTTGAGACTGTGGTAACACATGGTACACAGAGCAAAAGGAAAATGAACTCCTACACAAAATTCACCAGGAAGCTGGATGACAGAGGGTTTGTTTGAAGAGGTTACTTTTTTATGATGACTGCTTGCTTTGTTGCTTTGTTGAGAGTTTTTACTGCCAAAATTCATGTCCTTTTTCTTCTTCATGACATACAGTATAAGGAGCCCCAGTACACAAAATAGGTAGGCATTACACTCCTTGCTTAAAAACATTCTGGATCTGGGGAAAATAGTTATTAGGGAAGGCAAGTTATTTTTGCCAATAATGGAAAACTCATCCTTACCAAGGTGGTATCTTCAGGATAAATTAATATAACTGATATTTGTGATACATGATAATTTAAGCAGAAGTTTAAGTAATTTTTAGAAACATGAGCAAAATCCTGCATCATAAAGTGCATTTCAGGGACATATATTAGTTCCATAATTGCTTTCTAGTGCTGCATTCACTCTCCCTCAGAAAACAATACACAGCTGTAATACATATTGAGAAATGTCTATGGTTCAGCTAAAATCAACAAAACTAAAAATAATCATGTGCATTTTAGAGGATCCTATGTTCTTTATAACCAGATAAATTAATTCTGTCATTCCCATAATCAGATTCACATATATAATAGAAGAATGTAATTTCATTCTATTCTTCAGAGCTATACAAAGTCTTTTTTTCCCCCCAGAAAAAGGTTCTAAAATGTAATGTGTCCTATTGGCTGCCATTCCCCGAGCAAACAGCACTATCTCTGAACGCTGGGTACCATGGCATGAAAGATCACTCAGAAGTTAACTGGGCTTTGGATATGAATTGGGAAAACAATCGTATCCAGAAGAGAGATAAGACATAATAGGAGATGATAAGTGCCAGGAAAATAAGCTTGATGGAAAAAAAAGAAGTGAAAAAACTTTTCCATGTTGAGGACAAAAAAGGTCTTTCAAAAACTTTTGTTGAGCAGGACACATTAAATATATCCGAAATGGAGTCCAACAATAACATGACCATGAAACAAGTAAAATGATGTCATCAAAAGGTCTTTTATCTATAAATTAGGCAATTTATCATGTTGATTTTAAAGAGAAACTATTAACAAGAAAGACTTTTTATGTCCTCAGTGGATTTTAGATTTTTAACTCAACAGGAAACTGATTTTTTTGTAAGATAGTTCATCATCTCTGGCTAGCTCATATAAACGTTAGGTATACACCATTATAGAACTTGTCTCCCCTCAAAAATCTGCAAAGTAAAGTAAACTTTGTTTGCATACTTTAAAAACATTTTTTCTTGAATTTCCATTTTGTTTTGAAAAACAGATTTCACTTAGAAGATACTGGCTGCCAAAAAGTGGTTGGAACAGACTTGTGGGTGACATTTGTCGTATTGAGATGTACCAGAACATGAATCCTGTACACGGGCAAATTTCAGACTATCCCCATTTCCATTCTGACAACAGGTTACAGCCAACAGTTGAAATGTTTACAGGTGAGAAAAACTTTGATTGACTTAGGCTGCCAGTTCTGTATCCATATTAGTTGGACACAATTTTTTCTATTTGCTTTCATCTTTTCTACCTAAACCACTACATGAATTTTTCTTCCTCTATAGGATCATATTGAGGCTCTAGAAAACCCAGTCTGATAACTACTTGTTCCCCAAACTAAGCAGAGGAAGTAAAACCCAGAGAGAACTAAAGTAATCAGTTAAACTGCCCCATGGTTCTGCCAGAACAAAGAAACTGTGTTCATAAATCTCATCCTCTGGCCAAAAAAAAAAAAAGAAAAAAAAAAAGAGACCATTACAGACTACCAGTGAGCCTCCAGACCTATATGGAACAAGAATCTCTTGCAGCACAGACAGCTCATAAACTGAAGTCTGTTTTGGTTCAGTCTATACTCTGTCTGGTCCACAGTCACACAAACTGTTCTGCACATGCAAAGATCTGAGACTGTTTTCACAGGAGCAGATCCTTCTAAACAGCTTCTGTGTTTACCACTACTATCTACAGAGAGCAGGTACAGTGAAGTCTGCCAGGCCTGTTCAACTTCCTGCAACTAAGAAATGGTGAAAACATCTCATGTGTTCTCCGGACAAAAGACTCCCACCAACTGGTTATGGAGCAATATGGACAACCAACCCTGGAAAGCTCTTCAGCTGCTTTCTTGTCCTCAACCTGCAAAAAATGTGGTAGCAAAAGAAGTAGGCTCATATCCACATCATAGCACGTGCAAGGATGTTAAAAAGCATTTGTGCCCTTGTGAACACAAGAATTCTTCTATTTCCCATCTCACGGACTGTTGTACAACTTTCAAGCTTGTGGTGCAAAGCCCTTTTTAACAACCTGCCTGACATAACAGAAATGAATAGCCTAGAAAAGCAGTGGCTTCAACCATCATTATTTCAAAGAATCCATGACTGGTAGTAGCTCTTCTTAGTTCAGAGCTCTCACAGGTGCAGTCGATGGTGTTGCAAAGCCAAATGTGAACTGCTGCTTTCTCTTTGGTCCCTGCGAGTCCACCACGAACAGCAAATCTCTTCTGGCACTTAACAAGCCTGCATTTTTTAAAATGTGCCCAGAATTGGAGCAAGCACCCTGTTCCTACTTTTGGGGATCTGCCTCAAAGTAAACAAATGCAACATCTATACTCTGGGACCCAGAGCATACCCCAACTATGTCCTGCCTGTGTACCAGGATGAGACCAGGGACCCATGTTTGCACTCTGGTTTCCAAAGAAAGGAAATCTCAGCATGCCAGTCAGCAGGGAGGCACCACATGGACCTCCTGACTGCACAGGATCAGGACTGCAAGGCACAGCATGGCACATGCCTGTGGTCTACACTGAGCTACACCAACAACACAGGCCTCCCAGAGAGAACAAAACATGGAATGACAGCTGAATAAAGAAGTCTTTCTAGTTTCCCATAGTCTCATTCCCAATGTTGCCTCCGCACAACTGAAACCACCAGAAACAGCACTGGAGTTTCACCACCAGGTTCTCACAGCAGACAGCTCTGACATTGCCTTAACCTTGAAAACATGACTGGGTGAGGCTGAACCCTCTACAACAATTGCTTGCCTAATTCTATTAAACCAAGCCAACAGACTCATAGCATAAACACCCAAATGAGCAAGTCACGTAAAACAGTCATTATTTATAATGCACCATTGCAAAGCCTCTCTATCTTGAGCAATACTCACAATTCCTGCACTGTTTTCAGTTTCAGTTTCCTAGAAAAGGCTGAAACTGTATTTGAACACCATAAATGGCAGCAATGACACATTTTACACCGGGGCTCTTTAGCTTATCCATTGATAAGCAGCAAAACACAACTCCCTAAACAGTAATAAAATGAAAGCTCCAACATAGAACTCACATGGATAATCAGAAAATAGTCTGTTCACAGACTGATGTCCAACAGCAAAGGTTGTGGAGCCAAACATGTCACTGTAAGCAACAGGTTTGCAGATAGCCTGACCCAGACAGAGCCCTGGTGCAAAGCAGGGCCGACCTGTATCAGCAGAGAATTGCTGATAAGAAGCAGCCACGCTGTACAGCTTGACAGACAGAACTTTCCAGATTTTCTTGTCTGCACCAAATTTGCTTCCCTTTAAAAATACTTCACTTTAAAAAATGGATATTAAAGTATTTTCCGTGGTGTGGATCTGAAAGTCAAAGAGGGATTTTGAGGAACCATCACAGACAACAAAGCCAGAAAGAACACACACAGGACCATCCTGTAAGGCAGGCCCATTCCCCTCGTGTGGGTCAGTGCTGGCACAGTGACACTGAGATAGGGGCATTCACTCTCCTGAAATGTACATTTATCTGTACTCACCTACATTTATATCCACGTGTGAATACATTTTTAAGAAGAAAGAAAAGGAAATAAATGTTTTATATTAGTATCTGCTGATCACGTAAAATGCCTTTAAAAGCCAGACAAGTGCCAGTTACTGGTTTTGCTCCACGCTGGGGTTCAGTGCCCTGTCCTTTCCCCGGCCCTCGCCCACTCGGGTCACTCCAGCGATCAGCTCAGGGACCACTCTCCCTGCCCGCGGGGGAACCCTTGGAGAGGTCCCTGGGCCATGCACAGACAGACCATCCCAGCCGGGGCGGGCCGGACGGGCCGGGGGGTCCCCGCAGGCCCCACGGAGGAGCCCCCATGGGGGAGCCTCCCTGTCTTGTACCGTCCCGTCCCGCCCCGCCCCGTCGGGCCGGGCCCGAGCGCCGCTCGCTCCGCCATGCCCGGAACACAAACAAACACCGCGCTGGGGGGCGGAGCGAAGCGGCTCCCACCATTTTGGGGCCGGGGGAGTCCAGGGAGCTGCTCGGTCCCCCCAGCCCGTCCCGTCCCGCCGGG
>VWZD01000580.1:0-61000 GCA_013396695.1 Sakesphorus luctuosus | reverse complement strand
GAGCCGCCGCCGCCATATCAGGTAGGGGCGGGCGCGGGCCGGGACACGGAGCGGGGCCGCTCTGCCCCGGTGGGGCCGGGCCGGGCCGCAGCGGGGCCGCCGCCTCCCCTCCAGCGCTGGGCGGCCCGAACCTCTCCCTTTCCGCCCGCACGTAGCGCAGGGGAAGCCGCTTTGTCTGGGCCGCGGTGGCCGCTCCGGGCGGGCGGGAGGCGCAGGGCAGGGGCCGCCGGCCGGGGCCGCGTCCTTTGTTGCCGCCGGCGGTGACATCACCGTCTGGCGCGGGGTCCGCTCCGGGACGGGACCGCGGGCTCTGCCCCGGCTCGGCCCGGCCCCGGCGCTGCCCGGCCCCGCTCCCGTATTTTTAGCTGCATCTGATCCCCAGTAAGTAACTCGCCCAGCGCCGGGGATCCTGTTTCTCTCCGTCCTGTGGGGCACCGGCGGGGAAGTGTTTCCATTGTTCGGGTTTTTGTCGGTTTTTTTTTGTCTCTGAGAGAATCTGTTAATTTACATCTTGATGACGAATCAGAGAAGAAAAAGGCCAGGTGTGTGCTTTGATGGCTTTGCTGACAGCGGAGGGTAGCGCTGGTGAGGAGGGGGATGACGTTGGTGGGAAAACGCCTGGGAGCCTCTGGAAGGGATGGACAAGGAGAGGGAACCTGAACTTGGGGCTGCACTTGTCTGCTCCCTGCCGTCTCCACCCACAGAAACGTGTATCGACCTAAACAAGCTGTCTACAGCACCGAAAAACGAAAAGAAAAACCATCCAGTGGTATAACTGCTCACTCTCTTCGAGTTCTGAAAGTGTTTTCCTATCTGGGATAATAGCACACATTCCAGAGAAATCTATAGAAACGACAGTCGAGACACAAATCCTGGGGAGTGACTTGGGAGCTGTACGTTTTCCAGGATGGGAGTCACTCTGTAGGTGCAGACCCTGATGTGTAATTAACAAAATTGCAGGAAGCATTTAGCCGGACAGACGTGTAATCTACAGATGCCTTAACAAGTTCAAGAATTACACCCTGATAGGAGCCCTGGAAGTGCTGAAGAGCAGCCCTTGCTGGTGCCCTGGAGCTGCACTGGTGTTTCTTGGCAGTGTGTGCCTATTTGTTTTGTGCTGAATATTGGAATAAATTCTGTGATGTGGGGAATTTTTTTTTCTGACTTCTGAACTACTTCTGCTGAAGTCCAGTAAATACAAAGCGCTTGCTGGCAGATTTAAGCTTTTTTTAAAGGTTGTGTTCTAAATTAAGCCTGAATTGTCCATGAGGTTTAGGAATGCATTGTATTTTTTGCAAATCAGCAGAAAAGTTTGACTGTGCAATGTATTACATTTGTATCTGTGATCCTAGGAAGACTTGTGGAGTTGGTTTTTTTTCCCATTCTTCCCTTTGAAAATAACCTGTTAGCTCTTGTAAGAGTCACAAATCAAGTATATGCTTTATGCAGGGCTTCTTGTGTGGATGTCAGTGCAGGTAACGACTCTTCTCTGTTGTCACAGAGGTTTTTAACATTTTTGCTTGATGAAGAACTTGTTCATAAATGTGGATGGTTGACTGAGACTACGATAGACAGTAAAATAAATTGACCTACAGGTGTCTATTATCAACTAAGTGTATTCATAGCAAAACTTGCCTCTCTTGAACAGGACTGTGTAGCATCAGGTGATGTGCCCACAGGCACTTGGCTGTCTCAGACATTGCTGGCTGTCCTGAAAGCTCCTCCACTCATCCTGGCAGTTCCCAAAGCTTTACCTTAAGGTAGCGTTTTGTGTCTCACAGTCAACGTCAAAACTGCCCTTTCCACAGATTTTTGAACCACAATGGTTTGTGATTTCAAAAAAAAAAAGGGCCTTACCTACAATGTTACGCTGCATTTTGGGAGTTGAGGGGAGTTACAATTTTAAATTGTTCAGTGTTTACAAGATGCACAAAACCTCCAAATATGAACAATTCCTGATGCTCCATTATTGCTGTTGTGCTAGCAATAGGTCACTCATTTTTACTTTCAAGTGGCAGCTTAGATTCAGTGTTACAAATGGGAATTCTGGAGTTTTGTCCTTGTTTGTGATAATTACTTCTTTCACAGTGTCTTAACCAGAATATCTGTATAATATATAGACATTAGGAATGAAAGCAAGAAAGAGGATAAAACAAATTTAAAAACAGGTGAACAGTTTTAAGCTGACTGCTGAAATGTCAGCTGTAAAATTGACACAGTTTAGAAGAGACTGAAATCTGGTATGTTTGCTTCTCTTGAGTTTGCAGCAACAATGTGTCAACTTCCTGAGCAGCTCTTGCAGGGTATGCAAACTAAAGGAGGCTTGTTGGGTGAAAATGCATGATTGTAGATGACTTCTGTTTCTCTTGTAACTACTGTATTATTGTGACATTTCAAATACTTTTTCGTGACAGGATTGTGCCATGGGCATCCACATGGGAAACTTGTTATGCCATAGTTTTTATTTAACTCTTGATTTAAAATTGCAAAATGCACCCCCAATTATAATTTCAGTATGGCATGTCAGATTTGTTTTATCATTGAGTGCTGTCGAACTGGCTGTGTAAAATTTCTGCTTCCAAAAGTGATTGAAAATGGGCTTGACAGGATGGACACCTGAAATGATGGGGAGTAACTTCCATTCAGAGGCTCTGCAAACACCCAGCTCTTGCTCTCTGTGGCAGTTCGTGTTACAAGCTACAGCAGAAAGACCTCAGAGACGAAGCATCCTTTCAAAGAGGTATCTCAGTTAATCAGAAAGTGGCCCATTAAAGCATCAGATATTTTCCAGTGCATTGAGCTTAAGGGCTAACATGGGAAATAATTAAAACACAGCAAAAAAAGAATGTGTTTCTATGGCAGGGGGGAAGGAAGTGATTTCAGGAGCAGACCAACATTTTCATAGACAGTTGCTAATTTTGAATGCCTCCATTTTAGAACTCAGAAATTACAACTGTTTTTCTTAGTGCTAAGAACATGCAGCTCCATTTTTAACCAGTGAATCTGTGATTAGGAAAGAGTTAGCTTTGGGTTTGTTTTTTCTCAAGTCCTCAAAATTGAGTATGCTTTCAAGTTTGTTTTCCTTTTTGGTGTATGAGTTCTTCACCATCTGTTGGCAATATGCCTTCTGCTGTTTTTCCATGCAAGTTTACTGTTTTTTCCAGTTTCTCTTACTTCTAGTAGTTTTCTCAAAGATTTTATTTTGCAGAAGAAATGCGTCCTCTTTATTAATCCTTGTCTCCTATTTTTGTTCTTAAATAGTTCCCTAATAGCAGCAAGAAATAATGTTTCAGTTTATTCAATTTTGGAATTTTTATGCAGTAAAGTAAATGCTTTACATCTTTTCTCTCTGAGTTTCTAAAAAGTATTACTGTGGACAAAAATTTACTGCAGTCTTCTAAAAAAGATGTGTAGCATTTGCTAAATTAATAGGTTGAAAACATGATAAATAAGCAGAAGTTCTTAGTGTTGATACTGAACTCATAAGAGCACATTTGATATGCTGATGTGGCAGATGGACTAATGAAATATTTTACGCCCTTACCTAAAGAGATCCAGAGCACCCTCCGTACTCGGTACTACCCTGTGTTTTACAGGCCCAAATAAAATGTTTCAGTGGATCCAGTGGATTTTTTTTTTTTATTTGGTGGGATTAATTTAAAACCTTTTGGCCTGGATACTCATTTGCTTAGGCCATAGACACAAAATGAGAGAAGAGATCGCAAACATGAGCTTAACCCACTGCTGTGCTCCCATAATCTTCCAAAAGCTGCTGGGGCCAGCAGGTTTTGAAAGCGCAGTTCAGAGATGTCTCATGGCTTCTCTGCAGCTGAGATGCTGCAATAACCTCCCTGGGCCTCCTCTGTTAACTGAGCGTCACCTGCACACCTTGTACACATGTCCCCATTCACCTGTCTTGTTGTGCTTCATTCCAGCTGTCCCCAGTTCAGGGAGGTGGCACAGCAGCCTCAGTTTGAACAGTCAGAGAATTTTCTTGAAATAGTCCACTGCACTTCTGTGTGAAACTTGGTCTGTGCGTGGATGTGTTGGGTGTCCTTGGCTCAACAGAGAAGCAACAAAGCTTTTGTTATTGTCTCATCATGACTTAGGTGTATGTTACATTGGTGTTCTGATGTTGTCTTTTCAAAGGCATGCTAATTAATATAATTAAAAATTGCAGGCCAGATTAATTCTGATGTAGGAGTTGCACCCATTTATAGAAACATCTGTACAAGAATTCTCTTGGGCCCCAGTTGAGATGATTTATCATCTGTGATTGTGTATATTGTACAAGAAGCAAGACTATGATGGTGTAACAGGTTACAGTCTTAACCTGGAGTGGTTATGTGAGGCTGGAACTGTTGGTATATGTGGGAACAGCATAAAAGGGGGAAAGATGAGCTGGGAAAACATTACACACAGGAAGATATCCATGAAAAAAGGAAACGAACTAGTAGGTTTGCTTTCATATAAGAGAAAGGAGTGTATTTTAAAACTGCTTGTGCAGCTCTTGCCCTTTTTTTTTTACTTGTCCTCCACATCCTGGTGATGACGTGTATGAGCTACAGTAGCATTTGTGGATGTGAACTGAAACACCACTCCTGTCTGCAATTCCTTAGTCTGGTGGAAACTTCAAAGGGCTTCAAACGAGAGTGTGTCTGTTGTGTTGCTGGCTGGTGCCTTCTGGCAGCAGTGCCTGGTGGAGATCAGCTTCAGTGAGGAGAGAAAGTGGTGGAGGAGCTTAAATAAGTTTCATGCATGGATAAGAAATGGAGTAAGCCAGTGATGTTTTTTGCTTCTATTCAAGGATATGATTGCTTAAGTGACCTTATTTAACTCATTCCTATAAATGTACAAGTGCTGTAGTAGTATTCTGGAATAATATTTCTACCTGTGAAAGACCAAGCACTAAGTGATACAGTTACTCCTGATAAATAGTTGTAGTACAATTTAGACACCTGCATTCAAAACATCTGTAAGTGCTCTGTGTCTTATGCTGCAGCTCTGGCAAATTATGTGTAGGTGCAAAGCAGTAATAACCCATTTTTAAATGTCAGTTATAGGGTTATACTGTTCATTTTCCATATAGTAATGAAATATATGTATTATGAATGTCATTCTAATAACATTGAGGATTATTTGGTTACTGAACAATATGCCAGGACTCCTCCTACTCCTTCAAGGGCTGAAGAACTCAGCAAGCTGTCTAGAGAACTGTATTACTGGTAATCAATGCTAGATGGAAAGTTTCTTGAGGGTGCTAAGTTTAAACTTCCTTTTTAAACAACAGAAACCCCCAAACTGTGCACCTCTATTTCCTTCCTGTCTCAGTGCAGACTGGTTTCAGCATTGCCTGCCAGGCTGGATGGTTGGTGCTGTCTGCCATTTTGCAAGTGAAAAAAGCTGATGGGGCACAGAGAGAAGAGAGGAAGGAAGGCAACCTGAAAATAAAATATACCAGATGAAATCCTAGAGTTAGATAACTTTCATCTTGAAAATACCCATTCATAAGCTGTTTTAATGAATATTGGTTGAATATTGTAATTATTTACCTGCTTAAAACAGATTTTAAACTACATTTGATTAAAAATACATGTTAGATGTGTCTAGATGAAATGGGAAGAGTATGCTGAAGTTTGAATTCTCTGTGTTATCATATTTCTTGTAACATTAGAATCAGTTTCTCGACTCACAGTTGAGTTGGCAATCAGTAAAAATCTGCTCCTAACTAGTCTGGCCAGAAGGTTTTCCAAGAGGAGTTTTGAAAAGGAGAGAATTCAATCACTTTGACAAAGCATTGCTTTCTGCTTTACATGGATTTCTGCAAGAAGTGTCTGAAGTTGGATTAAGATGCTGTACAGGTCTGTCTTCCCGTGGCCCTGTTCATCACTTCAACAAAGGAAGGAAGCTTGGCTTAACAAGCCCTTCTGCAGACCCTGGTAGTGATTGTAGTCAACCTGGTTGCAGTCAAGAAACTAAAAATAACACCACTTGCTTGTGACAGACTTGTGTCTTCCAGTCTTTGTGCTCATCTTTGGTTTTGCCTCCTGATACAAGCACAAAGAGAAACGTATTTGTATTTTGAAGAAGTAATGGTCTGTGGAATAGACTAAAGCAAATCAGCCATGACTTTTCTGTGATCTAATGAAACAGTTCCCTAAGAGACCAAACAATTACAAAATGAGCAGGTTTTTAGTGTTGTCATGGCTGAGTTGGAATAAAACTTTTTCAGGGGAAAAAGCTGAAATGTCACCATTCTCTGACTCTAAAAGGCAAAGCAAACTTCGATCTTGATTTAGAACACAAGAAAAATTTGCCCTGGCATTGTGAAGGTCTCAGAAGCGAAAATGTGTCTTGTTTCCTGAAGGTAGAATGTGTATTTGTAGAAGATGCTGTCTTGTTCTGCCAGCCCCTTGGAGGCAGCCATAGCAGCGACCTGTCCCAGCAGAGCTACAGTTGTGTAACTTCTTGCTGAGTAAAACTGCGCTTCAACCAAAAAAACCCCCAGCTCGAAAACCAAACCAAACAAAATCCACCAAAACCCCCACTCTAGCAGCCCAAGCATAAGCCATCATCAGCCTTATTTAATGTCTTCTGCTCTGTTTGTAACCTTAGCAGATCACTTAACTGGTCTGTGCTTTAGTTTCTTCACTGTAAAATGAGAAGTAAAGGAGTAATAAAGTTTATCTTTAGTGCAGGCATGCTTAGTAATTTGATTCATGTTTGTAAAGTGTTCCTTGGTAATTTGATTTTAATAAAATAATATTCCTCCGTTATAAAATGAACCTCTGCAGAAATTTATGACAAACCTGCTGCTGTAGAGAGGGAGCTTTATCAGAAGATCTGTTTAAGGCAGTAGATAAGTCTCCTAAAATCTGTTTTGGAATCTGATAGTTCAGCATTTATTTGGCAGCCTGCGTTCCAGATGCTCGATTAGTAGGAATGAAGAGGCCGTGGAGATGATAATAAGAAATGTTGCCTAATCAGGATGATGAATCTTTGCTCTGCTGGGAGACTGTGCATTCTTTTGGGTAGGCCAACCCAAACATGCAATACTGCCCTCCCCAAAGTCTGGGACCACCATGCATTTAGGAACTCTTCTGTTTCCCGTATGTACCACCGGTTCATTTCGGGGATCAGCTGTTGCTGGCTGTACATCTGGAGTCGGTTTCTGAACCATAGAAAATAAACTCATTTGGTGTTTTGAAGAGATAAGGATCTGTGGAATGGACTAAAGCAAATCAGCCATGACTTTCCTATGAACTAATGAAACAATTTCCAAGAGACCCGTTACAGAGAGTGATTATTTTATTTACCAGCCCCTCCATAGGAATCTGCCAACCGCTCTGTTTCTCATCAGTGAAGAAGAAAGTCAGAATGCTGGTGGCATAAAAGCTGCTGGGCCACGATCCACACACGGTGACACGGACAAACAGCAGATGCGTGCAGCAACTGGAGGGGGAGATAAAAGAACCATCCTTTCAACCGCAGTTGCGTCAGCCAAATCACAGCCAGCTGGTTTATTGCACTGGGCATTTCTGCTGATCCACCAGAATGCTCACACACCCTCCCTGCTCTGCACAGGAGCACCCACACATACCCTCTGTCAAAGGCCGGCCTCAGTTCTGAGCCTTCTCATCCTGCCTCTGTTTTTAGCCACTGGTTTAGTTGAGGGATGATGTAGACCTGAGCTGCCTGAGGGAGGACTGAAACTGTTGGAAGAATGAGAGAAACTGTGACTCAGGAAATTCAGTTCCTCCCTTAGCCCCAGCATGCAGTGATGAATGTGCAGGCTGCTGTCCTTGCAATGCTCAAACCTGTTTCCCTCCATTGTATTTTTTGGACACTGGAGCGGCCTCCGTGTCCTCTCATCTGCTCTTTGCTCAGATGGACCAGTTGGTATTTCTAGAGACTTGGCTCAGGACCAGTCCTTGTGTGTAGTGCCCTGTGCTACAAGGCCAAATGCCCTTGCAGGGGCATCCTTGTACTCAGTCTAAGTGTCAGCTGGCTGACAATGCTGAGTTTTCTAGAGCTTGGGGTTGTGGCTTGCCCATATGCCAGTAGAGTTTGGACTGCTAAGAGGGGTGCCAGAGGCATCAAGGAAACTCCTGGTTTATGACTAATTTAATGAAGCTGTGTGACTATCCAGTTGTGAGTAAAAAATCAGTCAGTCAGTGCTGGTTTGGACAAAAGCAAGGAATTGGCTATCGTGGAGCCGTGATCGAAACCATTACATTTAACAGATGCTGCCAGCTTCTAATCTTTGTGATGGCAAAACTGCTTTAAAAAAAAAAAGACTAGAATATGCCCCAGAGATACATCTATAACTACTGTCCAAGAATATATAGCTCTGTAGAGACCGTAAGGTTTCCCTGTAGTCTTCACCAATATCACTCTGTGTGGCTCTCCAGATGATTTGTATACAAGAGCTCTAGCCAGGAGGAAATGGAACAATGTTTATCTGTATTTATTCCCATAAGATGCATCTTGGTAGTGGGGATACAAATCTCTTATGACTCAGTGTGCGAACATTGCAGAATAGGATGAGGTTGGGTGCTCTTGCCCTTTCTGTTTCAGAGCTGTGGGAGGCTTATCTAAGAGATCAAAGTGCATCAGATTCCATTATTTCAGTATCTATGGGACAGTATAATGCATGAATGCTCTGGGACGATGCCTGTGTCTGACTTTTATTCATCACTGTAATTAAAGCCAGATACAGAGCTTGTTCTGTGCACTGAACATTAATCACAGTGTTTTATTAACACGGTTGTCAAAATCTTTAATTCAGACACAGTATAATTTTGCAATATAGATTAAGACCAGTATTTATTTTGCCTGAATACATAAATTTTATTTAAAGTTCAGAAAGAGAAGTGATTGCTCTCAGGTTTTGAAGAAACAAGTGCAAACATTGCTTGATTAAAGACATACCAAACTGCTAAACTGGTTTGGTCTGTACTGTTGCTTAACAGAAAGCAGTGAACTGCTGCACTCAGTGGGAAAATACATAAAAGGTGCAGCAAACTAAAGCTCCAAATTCAGATTTAGTTAGAACACTGAAACTAGTATTTTAACAGTTGTAGATTTTATTTTATGTTCTATAAGAGTACTTGCTTAATTGCCATTGCCATTCTGATATTTTGGCGTTTTTCTTGGTTAAGTATTATGATTTGTATTTCAGTTGCATCCACACATCTTCAGTTTACTTATGAAATATGACTATGTCATTGCTTTAGTGTTTGCTTCACAGAGTTCTGTAATGTTATAACTATATATTTGGAGACCTTGAGGCAGTTGGGGGTTGTCCCGTGGAGAGAATGGTGTCTTTGAACGTGTATTACCCTTCTTGGAAGGGAACTTCAAGCAAAAATACTTACTTTAAATTAACTGTTAAATCTTTTCTGGGTTAGTGCTTTTTCACCTCCTATTTCCTGGCTCTGTGATGCTCTGTGAGCTGTTCTGACAGTGCTCACAAGAGCTATGAAATTCCATGTGTAGTCACTAAACTGAAATACAGGCCCACACCTCTCCTTGACAATTTTTGGGGCTCTGCTGATCAGAAACTAGCAAGGAGCACTGGGTGGTGTCACTCTAAGGTCTGCCCTGAGCTGAGAAAGCTTCTGCCCTGCTCTCCAAGGCACATCTCTTCAGCAAAGGGCATCTGTGATGCCGCAGTGGCTGGGCTGGGTTGGATAATGGGCTTTGGCCCAAACCTGAGAGAGATGCTCTGCTGCTCTCCCACACTGCCCTTGATTGGAAGGGGTAATGTGGTGCTTAATCCATCAGAGTGGATTCATACGATAACTCGGCTGGAGCTGTGCTGGGTTGTTTGTAATCCTTCCAGTCAGTCATCTGTAAGAATCACAAATTAGATACAAGGAGGGATTTTACATTATGCCTGAATTTAGACAAGCTCTCTGAAATTTCTAAGACCTGAAGTTGTATTTATTTTACTGTGTGGCTTAAGCTACTGAAAGTAAGCTTTCCAAAGAATGCCCATTCCTTCTGTAAATATAACGGGTTTCTCAGTTTACAGTAAACAGAGTCAGGTTTTCAGAGACAGCATTTAATGACTAGCTTTGTTTTTAAAAATCCTTTAGGAAAGAAAAAGTACCATCTACAAAAAATTACATGCTCCAAGTAATCTTTTTTCCCTCTAGAAAGTGTATTCTTGTTCACTGAGTAACCTGGTTTTTTCTACCTCCCAGAAGAAGCAAGATGACCTAGATCCGGAGCTTCCTGGGAAAAAGTTCACTTCACCCTATATATAGCTTCTCCTGAGTGTCTTTATGTAGCTGTCACCTACTCTGAGCTGATGACCTGAGGAGAAAAGAGCTGTAGTTTTAGGCTGAGGTAGGAAAGGAGGGTGTTTAACCCTTCCTCTTTTTTGGGGGTCTTTATGCACTTCTTATGTATCTTACACGCATGCCACTAGCTGGATTCCAGCCTAGTGAAGGCCTGACTTCCCACCTCCCACCTGTAACGTACAGAACTTAATGTCTCCGTGTCTCCTCAGTGTGTTGCAGCTGAATAATAACCAGTTACCTCTGGGTTAACGAGTGAATTGGATCCTGCCTTTGTGCCAGCAGGAGTTTCTGCAGAATGTGATACCCTGGGGTCAGTGTGTTCTTTGGTGTAGTCAGATCATGCAGATGGAGATCCGTCCAAGCAGCACTGCTGGCACAGTGGTGTTTATGGGAAAGCAAAAACTGGGAAAATGGTAGTAACAACTACATAACAGATGCTACCAAACAGTGTGTTGGTGTTGAGAGATCAGGCAAATGTTTCCACCTCAGGGTAATGAGTCAAACAGTGAAGTGTACTGTAGGCTGAGGGAAATGACAAGATACAGGAGAATTTATCTGAGTCCATCAGCAACTTGAGCTTTTTGGGTGTCTGCGGCCTTTCTTGGGAGTGAAAGGTACTTTCCAAGTCCCTAAAGAAAGTGCCAATGCCTAACACCACCACATACTCCTCTCCTGGGGGCCTTCACCACTGCAGGGATGGTACCGCTGGAAGCCATCAGTGCTCCTGTGGTGGGCTGTGTACACCTCTGGCACTTGGGGAAAGCAGCATCTGTGTTTGTTTGATCGTGCTCCTGCACCTCAGAATAGTGCCTTCAGCAGGCGCTGCTCAGGAGTGAACAGAGCCAAGGCCAAAGGAGACACTGGGGGCTGTCTCTCTTGAGCAGACCATTGCCTGAAACAGGCAGAAATGTGGTGTGCCTCATGATGAGCGCTCTGTGTGTCCATGTTTCTGGGGCAAGAAGGTCTGATCTAACCATCCACTCCAGCCAGAAGGGATTGCTTTGCTTTTCCCTCCTGTTTTCCACTTGCAGCCATGTGCTCCCCAGTCTCTTCATAGTGGCTTTGGTGCTTATCTCACCCCTTGGTGAGTCAGCTCATGCCATTCAAGTGTCTGAAATGGGTTCTTTTATTATTTTTCCTCCCATCAGTTTAGTGAACCCAACTGACTTCTGGCAGAGCTTGGATTTATCTGCACTTTTTGCTGTCTATAGAGTACATGTTACTTAGTGACATCTCTGGAAAGGTCTAGAGGTGTCAGGTGTTACATGTGTGCTATTACCACCAAGTTTTAGAGAAGATTGGGCTTTTCCATGTTGAAATTAAGGCTACTTAACTGCATATCAGAGCATGCTCAGTATGAATATCTGATACTGGCTTGGGTGCATTTGGGAATAGTCTTATGCATGAAATGCAGTCTAAAGGTACCATTTCTAACTTTGTCAGAGTGGTAATTTTGGTTGGAGGGACTTTGCTGCTTCAGGACAAATTTCTTTTGTAGACAAAACCATAATTCTCTGTTTCTTAAATGTGATCTTTCTGGTTTAAAACAAAAAGGTAACAAACAAAACTAAACATAATGAAGGAATATAGATCTGTCTACCACAGCCCCCTTAAAGATGCTCACCATTTTCTTTTTTAAAGAAGCTTCATTAGTGTTACCTAACAGTTCATGAATAGACTTGGTAAGTGCAGGAATGGGTGGAGACTTTCACAGCCTGTTCATATTGCACAGCAGACTGTGATGTCCCTTGGGACACAGCTGACCACAGTAACATCATTGATCTGCTTTGTGGGTGCCACTCTGCCTCTTTTCTCACACAAACCTCCCAGTTATGACTTTGTGGACGGTTTCCAAAGTCTGAACATAACTTGGCAAGCTTTGTCACTGCTGTTAGGAGTTTGATTACCTTTGTGCATATGTATGTGGGGACTGCCAGTGTCTGTGGCTTTTAGTACAACAACCTCCCTGTTGTCTAAAATGTTTCAAACTAAGAAATCATGTGAGTATGTAAGAGCAGGAGCTAAGCTGGCTGCCTCAAATTGACTGTCCTGTTTTATATGTTATGACTCCTTATTCTAGTTTGGCATCTCTCAGAGGTGGCCACTAGTTTCCCACTGGAACCAGCCTTACTTAAAGCAAATTGTGGGACAAAGCCTTGTTTCAGGAAATAAATTTGAGAAGCAAATCTTGCTACTTCTTCATGCATCCCCTTAGGCAGCATCACCAACTCTTGTCCGTGCTGGGGTCATGCTGTGCTCTTACGGAGCTCAAACCTCCTTGCTCAGTACCTTTTTCTGTTCAGAGTTTTGAATTCAGAACCAGTAATGTTGAACACAAGCAGGAAATACCAGCTTAACAGCTTTTTGGGAGCTCATGAACTATGTCCGGTGAGACTTCATTTTTGGCTTGAAGACCTACCAAAAAACCCCAAATCCACAGGAGATGGGGCTGCCAGGACAGCAAGGGACAGACACCCTTCCTTGTTGGTCATATTCCATGTTGCCAGGGCTGTGGGGCACTGCAAGGCAGCAGAAATTGTTTTCTGAATGAGACTGCTTGGTGCCACTAAGGTTTCCTTGGGTTATTTCATTAAATACAGTGGCCTGATTTCAGTTTGACTACAAGTAACACATTTCAGCTGGACAGAATATAACTATTTAAATTAGACCAGTAGCTATTGCCCTTTCTCCCTGAAATAGACTTAAGTAACACAGAAAACTGAAGTAACATAAGTACTATTTGAAATCATAATTGCAGAATGGTCTCTGTGCTCCAGCACTAAGTGCCTGTGCAATAATCCCAGGCACACTTGGTCACTGACAGCCTTACCCTTTGCCTGCCATGGGGCAAATCCTCACCAGTTGGTGCAGCTGCCTGGTGCTACTCGAGCAACACAAGGGGGTTTGTAAAGCTGGAGATTTCAGAATGTGCTAGAACTTCCAGCTAGCATATGGTCAGCAGAATAACCTTTGTAAAGGTCTTTTTTTTCAGCCCTGTCTTCATTCCTGTTTCTGCCTGTAGTTTGTACTACAGGAAACAGGGTTTGGCCAGGAACATTTGTGCTTCCACTGTAGGTGTTTTCCACTAGTGGGTTATGAAAAACCCTGCTAAGATCATACCAGAATTGATTATGGAAAAGGATTTTGTCCAAAAATTTCTAACATGTAAAGCTTTTGGTTTGTTGGTGTCTTAAACTGCCAGGTGGACATGACAGTGTTTGCAGACATTTATAATAGCTTCAACAAAACAAGGCTCAGATTTAACGAGCATTATCTTCCATATTTTATTTAAATCAGCTTTGAGTTAAATATGACAAGCATTATTGCTAGTTGTTATACATGTTAATTTGGATAACAACAGTATTGAGTGCAGTGTTGGAAATTGCATATTAATAAGTGTATGAATTGGACTGTTTTCTGGTGTCTGAACAAGGGGGTGTATGGATAGTTCTGCATATGCCCAGTGCAGGTCTTTTCTGCAGATCATGTATGACTTTTGAAAGACACTGGTCAAGCTTTGCCCTGCTGCCCCTGCAGGGAGGCTCAAGAAGCTTGCTCACAATTCTAGATCCTTTATGGCAAACTTACACCTGTTATTCCTGTACCAAACAGATCTTTAGTTGTTTCTCTGGTGTTTACTCTCCTGATTTATTTAAAGATCCTATATCCCTGTCAGCCTTTGTTTTTCTGGGCTAATGCTTCTATTTTTATTGTGTTTATTAGTGGGTATGATGTTCTAACTACTTGGCTTTCCTGAAATACAAAAATCTGTCTCAGCTTTAGTCAGTGAAACCAAACAAAAGCAACAAAAAAAGAGGAAATATTAAAATAGGGCATATTTTAAGTGACGGAGGGATCATTGACTGACTGCTCAGTGTCTTGCATTGAATTTTGTCCTGTGGACTGATAAAATCATAGGCAGTATTTACTCTGACTCTGCAGAACATGCAGCTCCAAGGGGCAAGCACCTTCTCACATGCTGCTGGCTGTTCTCTCTCATTGGGGTAAACCATTCCATGATATGCTGAAGACATCACCAGGAATGCTACATGGAATGACAGAAAAAATTTAGGACCAGACTTGTAAGTTATTTCAAGGCTAATCTCTGTACAAAGCTTCAGCAGAGCAAAGAGGTTTTCTTTAACCTAGTCTGCTTGTCTGAAATTGCCCTGTAGGGGCATTCAGCAGATTTCATTTGATGAACATTGGACTCATTTTTGTCAAAGTTCATGGAGGAAGCCAATGCCCCACCCTTTTCTGCCCCCAGGGAAGCAGAGGGAGCTGCCCATCTCCCAGAAGGATCAGTTTTTCTTCTGCTGCTGTGTGACTCAGAGTGGCAAATGAAAGAACAAAATATTGTTTGTTGCAGTAATTTCTCCTCGTGTTTTTACTGCACTGGAGATTGACCCACAGGAAAGGAGGTATCCCAAATGAAGACAGGAACTCAGATTCATCTTGTCACCTGCCTGTTTGGTTCAGGGATAACTGAGCAAATCTTTGGGTGTCCCCGGGGAAGCACATCCCTGACTTGACTCAATTGCAGCCATGTGTAAGGAGACAAAGTGAGTTGAGTCCTGTAGGTCCTCAGACTGGGAGGGGCAGTGCTAAGTCCCATCTGCTTCCCAGATTGTTCTGCTGCATCCACTGCCTCTCCAAGGGGTGTCCGTTCAGGAACCCTACAGTGAGCTAAAAAGTCTAGAAAGATAACTAAAATATTTCTGTAGTCATTGAATGATGATGCTTCTGCTTATGAAATTACAGTCTGAGCAAGAGGTTGCTTTTTCTCTTGGAGCTTATCTAGCTGTTCCAGTTGCCTCTGCAGTTACACCTTTATGACTCCCAAGGTAATAAGGTGTATTCTAGACTAAATGTCATAAACCTAAAGAACTCCCAGGCTTTCTTGATAGTTGTTTTGCTGAGGCTGTGTGTATTTTTTTTTACATGATAAGATACTGAATACCTCCAGGTTTACTGACTCACAGCTCGGTGTTACTCTATTCTGGTGTTTTGTCGTGACTGCAGTTTGTCTGTGTGTGTATAAACTGACAAAACTTAATTTACTGATGATGTGGGTTGTGGCAGGACATGGTTATTCCACCCTAAATACTCATGCAGGAGAATACGGGAAGTACAAGCATTTCTTTACATCTTCAGAAAGCTTGAGAGAGTGTTGGTAGCATAATGTTAATGACATTGGGCTTTCCTTTCTGACTCAGAGGGGTGTTGAAAGCAGCATGTACCTCACCTACAGCTGAGTTACACTTCAGTGCAGGACTTGAGCCCTGTCCTTGTATGTGGGAATATTTGAAAGTCAGAGGTGACATTCTTGTGAAATTAGTGCTTTTAAATTTGCACAGATAAACTCTGCATCCATATATGATTTTCTCAACTCCAGCCTTAAAACTGCATCCTGTGTATCACTGCATTTGTGTTCAGGGTTTCTGGTGTTCTTCACACAACACGAGAGATGTGTCGTTGCATGTGGGTGAGCAGGACTGGAGATCTCTGGGCCTTGCAGCTGCTCTCGTGCGGGTGTGTTGGGGTGAAATGGGGCTTTGTCTTCCAACCAGTCAGTCCATATTTAGAAAAATGACCTCTTTGTTTTCATGTCCCTCCTCTCAAACAGTTTTCTGTTATTCTGAGATTTTGTGGCAGCCTGAGCCTTAATTCAGGCAAATACTTAAGTAGGTGCTCAAGTGCCGTGTCCCTGGTAGTGTTTGAAGTCCTTACCAAGTGTGCTGCTGGGTGGTAGTGGGGACAGTTGTAGATCTTACTGATCCATGCAGTCAGTGGGATGAATCCATTGTGGGAATTTGAAGTTTTCCTTCAGAGAGCCAGTTTCAGTGTAAACAAAGCACTTGCCATCTCCCATGAGAGTGGGTGTAAGCAGGGGAATGGCCTGACAAAACAGACGTTTTTCTTCACCCTTTTGGGGCTTAACAAGGTGAAATGGGGGCTGTGGTGGGTGCAGAGGCTGAGGGGGGCTCTGTGCTCCCCATCTCCCCCCTCACCCCTGCAGAACCTTTGACCTGCTTCAGTTCCCCCTTCAAACCACCCACTCCAGTGAAAGCACCTGTGCTGAAACAAACACCAGTATTTTTGGTGTGAAACCAGCATAGGCAGGATCCAAAGATGAGTTAAAAAAACCCACACCATAGATTGAAAAGGCTGATTAGCCAGGTGCTTGAATGTACAGTTAGTGGTGGACATTGTACCTTACTCATCTGTGAAACCAAATGTTTGTGACTTGTCCTGCTCGCACCAGCAACTGGCTGCATGTTTCGTACATAGCAGTGAAACTAATGTGTGTTGTCTGGTGACACATTAAAGAGATGGCCAGATGCTCATTGGGCTGTCTCTGTGCGTTTAAAACTTTAAAATAGTAGGAAAAACGTGTTCTGGAAATGTTTCACTTGTATAACCAACTCCTGAGAGAGCTATTTATGATTCTTCTACCTGTTCTTGGCATGGGCCCTTTTTTCTGTTAGAAGAGGTTTGACAGTTGCATGAGATCACACTTGGATTTGTGCCCTGTGAGCTAAAAACGCAGAGTCACTGCTTGTGAGGACAAGACTTAACTGGAAAAAATAGAAACATTGCCCTTGTGTTCACTGCTAATACTGCATCGAGAGTGGAGCTCTGTCAGGCTTTAGTGTACCTTAATATTCATGCAGTCATTGCTTGCTTTTAGAGAACTGCTTTAAAAACCCACAGATTTGGAAATAATTATTTAATGCCCAAGACGTTCCTGTAAGGTTAATAAATGACTGGCTGAGATGAGCTGATATCCTGAATCAGTGCCTCTGGGTATTTACAGCTGCTGCTTATTAACTCTGAGTAGTAATAATTAATGTTATCAAATGATGCTAAACAAATAGTCAAATTGCATATTTTGTGTGTGTTCATTCTCTGTGAAGTGGGAGATGGCAGACAGAGTGTGCCCGGAGAGGTGTCAGTGTCTGCACAATTCAGCACCCTGGGCTGGGCCGGAATCTCTTGTGCACAGCCCAGCAGTTCAGGGTGCTGCTGGTACCCCTGATTCAAACCCCAGTTCAGCTTCCCAGTGTGGAAAAAAATCACAGATATCCCCAGTCGGTTTCCCAGGATGTGGTGGAAGGGAGAAGCCATTGGCTGGGGGGATGGTAGGGACATCCTCACCAAGCTGGCGTGCCAGTGCCAACCAGACAGTGGCACACAGAGACTCAGACTGTGTTTGAGGTGCCCCAGTGTACAGCAGGTGCCTGTGAGGCTTCATCTCTCTGTGGCTTTCCAGCAGGCTAAGGCAGAAACATGCTTAGAAACAGCTGTGGTTGAGCTGTTGCAAAACGCAGCATTGATATAATATCCCTTAACTGGCCTCAGGAAGACCCCTGGCTGCCTCTGCACAGCCCCTGCTGCGCTGCCTGGACTGAGGCTCGGCACACACCTGTATCTCAGGTCTTAGAAATTCAGATGCCATTAAGAAAATAAAAAGGCCTGTGGAGCTGAGTGTACCATCAAACTGCCAAGGTGTGGCAGCTTTCTGCTTGAGCAAGCGTTTGTAATTGAAGATGGCTTTGTTAAAAAGGGAATTAAAATATTTCAAATTGAGTACAAAGTTAGGATCTTGTGAAGTGTAGCACAGATTCCTGAGTTTTGGAACAAAGCCTGCTGTCATGGGCGGCTTCACTGACAGTCTCACGGCAGGTGTCCCACACCAGCAGTGTCTGCGGCAGGTTTTCCTGCTCTGTGGTTACACAGGCCCAGCTCGTCACCAGCCCTATCTACTTTTTGAAGCTCTTCTGCAATAGAACATGGACTGTTAAACACTTTTCTCCCCCAAGTCATTTCTCTGTAGCAGAGCAATAGTTCTATCTCCTTATGCTGTAGCAGAGGTTTGCACTGTATGAGAGTTCTGCTCTTCTGAGTTTGCTTTGAGTCCTGATGGAAAATTCTTCATCAGGTTTCTACTTGGCTTACCTTGCTGAGGGAGCCCATTGCTGGGCCACCTTCCCAGGCTGGCCCTGCCTCAGCTGTTCCCTGGTAAGGGCAAGGTTCCTGTCAAGGTTTGCAGAAGCCCTTTCCTATGTTGCCTCTGCTGTGTATTTTGGTTGGGTAACACTGTATCTCTTTAAAACGAACTACAGTGTTCTCTTTCAAATCTCTATTTTGGTGCTTGCTTACATTGCAACCGAGTGGCTACAGAGCAGTATTTGGTGTCATCGTTGTGTAGGATAGTATGTGAGAGTAGATGATCTGAGGTGGCTGCTGTTGATGAGCCTGTTCGGTTTTGTTGCTTGTGTTACCTCTCATCTGAAGCTGAATTGACACATCTCAGAAAACCTTGCATAGGGGTAATGTTCTCAGTCTAGCTGGGTCTGTTGTGTCTATTTAAGTCCTGTTTTAGGAACTTCATGTAGGAGGACCTGCATTCCTTGATAGGATGCTTTTGGATGTGTGTGCAAACCAGGTTTAAGCAAGGCTGTGTAAATTGTGCTCTGCAGAGCCCTTTCTGCCCAAGGAGGGTGCTTGCCATGTGTTCAGTGGTAATGCTCAGCCTAGAGATGAGATCATTCATCACTTGATTTCACTGATTCTTTGATATCCTACTCACTCTTTTTCTAAAATACATTCCTAGTTCTGCCTATTCCTCTGCTGTATGTTATTATGTTCTTATTAGTTCAAACCAGTGCATTTAAATATGCATACACATGTCTGTTTACACACTGAAGTAGAACTCGTATTTATACCTCTGAAGTTGTCCCCTGATGGATTGATTGCTTGTACCTTCAGCTTATGTGCATTTTCATGTTTACTCCCTGGCTTGGTCTGTTGTCCCCAGCCTGTCCTTTTGGCTAATTAGGGTCCTTTCCTGTAAACTTGCTGCCTTGTTCCTGAAGTACTCAGAAGGGCCGTTTGGTTCTTAGAATTGCCAGCAAGCTGACCTAGTTCTTGCCAAAAGATACATTTTAGCACTCTTACTATTTTTTAAGTGTTTGCAGTCAGGTTTTCACATTTGGCTTAAATCCCGACAGGGGCACTCCTCCCATTTTCCTCTTGGCTACCTTTTCAGCAGCTGTAGCGATCACACAGTTGATGGCAATGGCTTTTGTTTGCTTTTCATGAAGGGAAGGGTCGGTGGGAGCAGCGTCCTTGGAGCCACTGAGAGGGAAGTGGCAGGACCCACGGCCCACAGGCATTGTGGTTTTAGACCATCTGGAGTCAGCTGCGCCCGAGTCCCCAAATTCCCTGAAATGGCACCAAAAGCAGGGGCTGTGTGTTTACTCAGCTATGCTGATCTGTGTGCTCAGCAGCAGCTCAGGGCATGGTGTGCACTGTTACTGGCAGTGTTGGCACTGCCCACCTGAAGTCACCCATGTCTCTGTACTCTTCAGCGGGTGATGCCTGACCAGTGATCCTTCATCCAGAGGACTTGCACGCACTTGTCTGAGTGCTGCACCGCTCTGGGAGTTTTCGGATGGTAGATTTTGGCCATGCTCACGTCTCGGGAGGCAGAAGCACGTGTGAGCTTAAGCCTTTTTGTGTGCTGTACTCAGAGGTGAGTCAAAGCCTTGCAGTGGTTTAGGGTGTGTGAACAGGGGATGATATCCAGGACAAATCACATGTATCTGACACCATGGAGCAGGGCAAGTCATCACAAAGCCTGTTTGCTGCTGTAGACATAGCAAGAGTCGTGGCTGCCTGCAGACTTTGTGTGCCCCAGGATGATCAATACCACCATTTTTTAGCTGTTCTCCCTTTGATTTATTCTATAAACAGGTTGCATTGACTGATATTTACCCTTTCCAGAAAGTAAACATGTGTCTGAAGGAAACCTGAGTGATCTCTAATTCTGTGTGGACTCTTAGTGTTCTGTCACCTCTTCCATTCCCCCATCTCTTGTACTTGAGTGCAGCCTCCAAAAACACTCTTAACTCCATTTGTTTGTCTGGGATGTTCTTTTTTATTTTTGCTCCCTGCTACCCAGCAGTTCGGTAGCACTAAGGGAGTGGGACACAGTCAGTTCACTCTGTACCTTTCAGCAGAGGAGACAGTCTAAAAGATTTGTTTTCAGCCTTTTCCCCAAAATGTCAGATTTTATTTGTTGTTAAACAAGCAGCAGCTTGACAGAAAAGCATGAATTTTTATAAATTGTTTATGAATATTTTCCTTCCCAGTATAAAAAAGCATATTAAAATAAACATGCTAGGAGCTGTATTAAGAGGGCTTTGTTATCTCTCAGAAGTTGTGGCCTAATGCTGTAAGTTGAGCTGTCAATGAGGCTGTCTGGAGGATGGAGTCAGTTCTCTGGTGAGCAATTTAGTGGTCTGGGATGTGTTGATGTATAAGTCATCCACTTCCCTGAAGAAATTCACACCCTGATGTTTGATGGGATGTCTGGAGAAAGGAACAAGGACACTCAAAATTGACACAAAGCTGGTGAACAAGAAATCAGCTAGTGGAACAGTACCCAGGGTTGACGTCCTTGAGTCAGAGAAACCTGCTGTGCAGCCTGGAAATGCAAAAACTGTCTGACTGTGTCAGGAGATTGTGCTTCCAGGGATTAATGACTGCTTTTTAATTACTGATTTTCCCCCTACAACTCCTTCTTGCTAGTCTTTTGTATTTAGGTTTGCCTTAATGGTTAATCACATTTCAGAGCAGGTGACTCTTCAGGGCTGCAGGTGATTTCCATCTGCCAGGGAAGGCTGGATTTGCTCTGGCCAAGCTACAAAGGCACTGCCAGCTATTTGTCTTAGCAGTAGGTAGCCTTTTTGGGTTTGTGTGACAGCAGAGAGACAAAGCTTGAAAACAAAGTCCTTTTCTCTTACAGCCCTTGTCACTGTCTAGGAAAGCAGCAGGCAGGAGGCATCTACTCTGTACCTCTTCTGTCTGTCCCTTAGCCCTATTTTTGGTGGCAAAGCTGAGCTCAGGGGACAGGTGATACTTTAAGAGTTGTCAGCCAGGAGTCTGTTTCATGCTTGCTTATCTTTGCCAACTCTTCAAATAGATACATTTGTTTCCAAGTACCCTCAGTGGGATAATTGTGAAAATTGTACAGGGCAATTTTACAGTTTTGGTTATAGTTTAAATGAGGCTGTCCCATCTCTGCAGAAGAGCTGTGGCTTTCTCCAGAAGAACACCTCCCTCTGAAGTGATCCATGACTCAAACCAGGCACTGATTTTTAATTGGAGTCAGCAGCTGAAGAAATGCTGTGTGGATTCTGCAGGTTTCTCAGTCAGTTGTTACGTTAATTACTGACCATATTTGCAGTGCCAGATTCCTACAATACCAGAATTCTTATTAATCTTCACTTAAGAGAACTATGGTGAGAGGGGGGTGTGTATGTGTATCCGATCTGGCTGTCTGTCCCAGGTGTCCCCTCCAAATGGGAGAGGAGGGGATTTTTCTTTGAGAACTTTCTAGGTAAGCATTCAGCTGTCACAGTTATTCATACAGAGTGGCTACCTGGAAGCTGGAATATAAAAGACTGGGTAACAATTTCATTACCTGATGTTTTATAGCAACTGCTATTCACCTTTATAAATGAACTGTATGGCAGAAAAAGGCTTTTATAGTTGGCAGGCTGCTTGTAATGTTCTCAGGATTACTAAAGGAAGCTGTAGCTGTCGTATAATGCACAATATAATGGTCCGTGGTTTTACATTAATGGGTCTTGGGGGAGGATGTTTTTTCAGAATGTGTATTCACGAATATGGATGGAGTTTGAGTCTTTTCACCCTGATCAGAATGGCATTCACAGAAACGGCCCCTGGACCATCATCCCAGCAAGTTCCCTATGAGTAATAAAGTGGTGAGAAGAGAAAATTTCATTAAATTCAGCAGGGATTTAAAAAAAAAAAGGCACTTTTTTTCCCCTCGCCTCCTGACTTTACATCTATAAATTGAGGTTGTTCTTATTTAGGGAAGTTATTTAGGCTCCCTCCTAAGCCCCTCAGGTGCTGGGGCTGGAGAGGGGCCTGGCTGTGTGTCAGGTCAGGTTTGAGGGCTGTGAGCCCTGCTCAGCTGTGTGTGAACCAGGGCAGCTGCCTTCACACAACATGTGTCATGCAAGACGTTTGCATATCGAAGGGATTGCAGGAAAAGAGCTGTGGGAACGGCTGGGGAAATGCAAATGGCACTGTTATATTTGCATTAATTAATTAGGCAGCAATCTCAAGGAGAGTAAGTGCTGCAGCTACTGGTATTCTAAAAAGTGTAAAAAGATTTAGGATAAACGTAGCTAGGAAGATGTTTGTCTTTTTTGTGGGACTGCATTAACAGGTGTGCTGTTGGTCTGGTGATAAAATGCAAATCAGTATCTCGGGCTGAGACACACGGAGAGCACTGGATTAGGTGAGGAAGAAAATTTAGGAATGGAAACTTAGCAAAGCATTCAGTAGTGGAAAGCAGGTGGCTGCAGACAGGATTTTGGGAACAGCAGGGATGCTGTAACCTCTGGAACTGTTAGATGTTACAAATTATCCGTCTCACCTTTGACTGTCCTGAAAGGGTAATTTGTGCATTTTAGTGCAATTCTAAAAACAACAGCCAGACAAAAGCCCTGATAACATACAGCTGATATGTGTCGTAGAGGGATCTTAAAATAATCTTTATCCAGGGATTAAGCATTTCTGATCTACCACTGACCTGTTTTCAGAGTATTACAAATTCATGGCACTTGCAAAAACAAGACAAAAAGGCTGTAAAACAAGAGAAAACCAGATTTACAGCAGCATAAGTAACCAAGGTAAGTCACATTGATGAGGAGACTTCAAACTGAAGATCATGCTTGATGAAACCTTTTTGTAGTCCAGAACCCAAAGCATCCTTGGGAATCTGTAGGTAGGAGGTGACTAGGCCTTTTAAGTCATATGTGAAAACATTTATTTTCTTTAGGAGTGAGAAATACAGACCTCCAGATGCCTTCTGTGATTTTTTTTTCACGCCCCAGAGGAGGAGGAGCCGGGGTGAGATGGAGACACAAATCCTTCTGTAGTCCTTGAGTCTAAATTAATGCTGCTGTTTTTAAGGGCTGAATAAACATTGGGAGTGAATGATTTCTGTGCACGGAAAGCCAGGGAAACTTGTGCTGACACTACTGACTTTGTGAACAAGGAGAAGGTTGTGTATCTCCAGGACTATGGCCATCTGAGGTGTTTCATCATTACTAAATTCATATGGGAGAAATATAATGATTAAAGCAAATTAAGTGCCAGAAAGTGATTTTTATTTCACTGCCCTACAGTAATATGTGGGTTTGATTATTTGTTTTGGCCTTTTGGAGGTTCTTTTGGCATATAGTAATAGAGTTAGCATGAAATTTCATCTTGAAGTGCCTGACATCTATATCAAATGATAAATAACACAGACTTTGGCTAGAAGTTCAGTATTTCGTCATTTTGTCTGCAAAAACATTTTCCATGGTTGATAAGGGAAACATGAGACACCAGAGCAATAAATTTGTGCTCGTCTTTGGAGCAAAATAGTAATTACTTGGGTAATACAATCTTTTTTATATATATACATATGTCAAGGGGCCTCTAGCCACAAATGTGAGCTGGCTGAAGTGTCACATCCTCATATTGTTACCCTTGAACACCCACAGCAGAGCGAGCAGGACCCTTCCCTAATGGGCTTGGTGAAAGCAGCCTTTATACACTGGGAAATATTTGCAAGGGGGTGATAAACCACGAGGAGCTGCACTCTGTCCTTATGGGTAGCTTGAAATTATTGTCAGATGAGCTTAACTTCCAGAAACTGCTCCAGAGATTTGGGAGTGGAGAAAGCCAAGGATGCTGCAGCTGCCAGCATGGCAATGGGGCAGCGAGCGGGGCCAGCCTGGGCTGTGCCAGGGGGGCTGCAGGAGCCCAGCTCACCTGCTGGGGTGCTCAGGGTCTGCTGAGGGAACACTTCAGGTGCCATCCTTACACTGACTCCTCTGGGGATGTCACTTCTCAGAGAAATCTGGGCTCTCATGTTCTCACTAATAAGTAGTTAAAAATATTTTTAGCATCGTGCAGGTATGAAACACACCTTTTCTTTTTGCCTGTTGGAGGGGAGAAGACTGGTTTGAAAGGGTCAGTGTCTGTGTACTCTATAATTTGATACTCTGCAACGTGCACGGCTGTGTTCTGCTTTTCTGGTATGTTTGTGTGTGGGGCTCAGTCTGGACAGGCTTTTAATAGCAACTGGGAGTGAGATGAAAGTGCCACCAGGCAGCATGCTCGGTGCCTGGGTAGGGAGCAGTCACTCCCGGTTATTTACAGGACTGCCTTACACATTTTTCACACCAGCCACACCAACCCCAGTTTTCTGCGTTCACAAGGGTGGTGAAAGACACCACCATTTTCACCCAGTTACTCATCTGACAAGAGATTCTTGTCTCGTATGTGAAATTGTAGAAGCCCACAGCTGGCAACTATAAATTCCTGCCTTATGGGCTGTGTCAGACAGGCAGCACAGGGCGGCTCTGCCGGGAGGGAACCTGAGACAGGATGCCAAAGGGAAGAGTGTTTCCATAAAGCGCTGGCAGTCAGGAAAGCATTTGTGTATTTGGCACGGGAAGGGGGCCCAAGGGGTCCTTCGGGCCCCTCTTCAGGTCTTTGCAGGGAACACAATACCCAGGGGGAGAGAAGCTCTGCAGTAATGCAGGAGTGGGTTCCTCAGGCATACGGGCCCTTGGTGGTCACTCACAGCAAGTGCCTGTAAAGGACTAGAACAAGAGAATGAGCTTGTGTTCTTGTCTGGCCTATCACAGGTGTCAAAGTTGTGTTCATTTGCTCTCCCAAACTTAACCAAAGCAGTGGTTGGGGGTGTGGGTAGTGTGACTGACTGCTCATTTCAGAGCTGTCCAGATGTGATTGTTCAAACTTACAACAGAGTCTTCTTTAATTGCAGTTTCCTTTTGCTGCATAATTTTTGCTGAGTGATAATTTTGCTGTTATTCTGCTACAGACATTCACTATCAGTTCCCATTGCTACTTTCAGACATTTTGAGGGGGTTTTTTGATCTTCCTCCTCCTGTTTTTGCCTTTCCTTGTATTTCTGCTCTATGACTTGCAGCCATGGTTTAGGCAAGGGGAACTGTATTAAGTACAGTTGCCTCCCCTCCTCCTGCCCATGTTGGCACCAGCCTGTGCTGTGCATGTGGTTGGTTACACTGGTCCTCTTTTTTCCTAAGACCTGAAGGAGGGTGCATCTTTCTGTGTTCTCTACATCTGTATAGCAAATAAAGGAGGTAGCAGTAATGTCTTCTGCTATTGATTTAATAACCTGTTCAAAGAAGTTCAGCAAAGCCCTGGGAAAAAAAATTACTGAGAGTTTTCGGTGTTAAGTTCTTGAAACATAAACCCAGAGCTGGACTCTGCCTCAAGCTCGTGTGCAGCACAGAGGGTCAGCAGCATTTGTGAGGGGTAAAGTGCTTTGTTCTGCTGGCACCGCAGGTTGCAGTCATTTTCTGAATACTGTAATATCTGACAGGTCATTCCTAGGTTCAGCTGGTGCTTTTCTCTATCCAAATGATGATTAGAGAATACTTTAGATAATTTAAAGCACTAAAAGGCAGCTGATCTAAAAGGAGTTCTGTGAAATACAATTTAGAGTAGTCAGGAAATTAATCACTTGGAGAACCCCTGGCATGTTCTGTCTTTTGAACCTTCTCGTAATTCCTCTGAGTTCTGCCAGGAAATCAGAGGGGGAAATCCTAGTGTAGCTAAATTAAGAGAAGACTGAATTTTACCCCACAGCTGAATTGCCAGGCAGACTTGTATCCATGATTAGCATTTCTCATGAGCAAGGAATTCTGGTACTGGGCGGCATCGGCGAGAGGCTGCACACTCCTCGGGCAGCTTTGTCCTGGCCTTCCAGGAGTCCTGGCTGCCTGTCCACTTCCAGTGCTCCCTAGCAGTGACAGAAGAGTGGCTTTATCAGGTTTTACAAGCGCAGTGTTACACGTGTTAAACTCACAGCTGGACTGTGCTGGGTGTTGGTGGCAGGGAATGCTGAGCGCTGCACCAGACCAGTGCCAGGGCAGCCCAGGAGGCAAAGGGCACAGGAGAGGGGAACACAGCTGTGTTCCTGCTGCTGGGAGTATCTGCAGGTGCCCATGGCAGCCCATGCTCCCAAGGACATGCCTGTTTTGGAAGGTGGTTTCTCTGTCAGTCAGTGAAAGCCCATGTGTGTCTCCCCTGGATCAGTGCCAGGCGGGCACTGGGAGTGTGGTTGGAGGTGACTGGAGCAGCTGCACATGCTCTGCCCTCTGTTTGGCCTCCAGCAGTGTCCTCTGAAACATCAACTTTTGCATTTTGCAAACAGATTAATCAGTGGGTTGTGCCTCTGATGCAGCAGGTTTATTTTCAGGCACTACTACAAGTTGATTTTTTTCTGCTGTTTAAGAAGCACCATCAAAATAGGACTTTTGCAAGAAATTGTCTCCCTGTTCACATCAGATTTATGGCTACTGTCCTAATAATATATCCTGCTCAAAATTGGTGTTTATGTATCAAAACAGCTTTAAAGGCAAGTAAATTAAGTACCATGTTAATATAAATGTTAGTGAAAATATCTGATCTAAGGTTTGTTAATATTCAAAAGAAGCTTCTGAGAATGGGGTAGAGGAAGGACTGCATTATAGCTATATGTTGCCTATATTTTGTTTGGAAAATATATACTTCAAGCATTTGAGCAGCTGAAGTCTGGCTTGGGAGAACTTGTAAAATTGTATTAATATGTGAGAAATGTAAATCTTGGGTTACTTACTGAAGTTACTTTTATTTTTTTACCCTGCAAGAATTAAATCTATGGTTCTGAATTGGACCTTGTGTGGCTCAGAACAATTCATGTAAATTGTAGTTATTACAAAAAACCCCCCACCTTTCTTTCTAAAACTTTTGAAAGTAGGCAATGTTCTCATCTTAGCAAACAATTCTTCCTAAATGTAAAAGAAGAAAGAAAATCACAGATTCTACTTTTTGTTGCACACGCTGGGGGCTCTCCCTCGGCCCTCATGCTGTTTAGTTCTGTAACTTAGCAGTTTTTCAGGTCCCTGTAAGGTTTATTTGCATGTGGAGTTTGTTGTCCATGTATCTCATATATGAACAATTACTGGAGATCAAAAGCTTTTGCAGAGAACAACCACGAACAGCTCCTTGCTCAAATCCTGGCCTTAATTCATTATCCCGTTCTCAGTATAATTACAGCCCTGAAATTGCAAAGTAGGAGTGGGAGTTCATACCAATATTTGTAGGACTAAGAGAGGAAACGTTAAATACATTGTACTGTGCTAGGAGGTGGTGGGAAAGCCTCTCTGGTAGTTTTTAACAGCAATCTTTTGTTCTAGGAGCAGGTGCCTGTTCCTGTGTATCACCCCACGCCGAGCCAGACCCGGCTGGCCACGCAGCTGACGGAGGAGGAGCAGATCCGGATCGCGCAGCGGATCGGCCTCATCCAGCACCTGCCCAAAGGAGTCTATGACCCCGGGAGAGACGGCTCTGAGAAGAAGATCAGAGAGTAAGTCACAGCCACCACACGTGGCTGTTGCCTTGCTTTGGGGTCCTGCCCTGGGACACCTGATCTTGCCACCCTGTAGTTCTGCCTTATTTTCAGGCAGCTTTCTGAAAACAAAAATTGCCATGCAGAAGGCTGATGTTCAGAGTGACACCCCCTGCCCATGGCAGGGGAGTGGAATTGGAGGAGCTTTAAGGTCCCTTCCAACCCCAGCCATTCTGTGAGTCTAAGGCTCTTTCCTTTCTCCTATGCAAGGATGCTCCTCACAGTATCTACAAATACTAAAATCATCCAGGAGTAGATAGTACACAACTTTTTGTTTCCAACATGGTTACAGCAGCTTAACTTTTTTTTTTTCCCCCCAGATGTGTCATTTGTATGATGGACTTTGTTTATGGGGACCCTATCCGATTTCTGCCGTGCATGCACATTTACCACCTGGACTGTATAGATGACTGGTTGATGAGATCCTTTACCTGTCCATCCTGCATGGAGCCAGTGGATGCAGCACTGCTTTCATCATATGAGACTAACTGAGCCAGGGTTTCTCGACTGAACCTTCAAGGAGACCATCCACTTCAATGGGTTTGATCCTTTTGTCATTCAGCCCAAAGAGCCAGGAATTAGGAATTAAGATCATGCACAAAGTATACACTTCCTAATAAATAAATAAAAAATATTCCTGAATGGCTGCAACTATTGGAAAACATAGTATTTTAGAGACTATAGAAAAATAGGTTGTTATTTTTAATGTAAAGCCTTGACCCACCATTGTCTTTTAATGTTTGTTCTTACACCCATATATAGGAATTGTGTAAAGTGTTACAGCAACTGTAAATGTTTAAACTGCGTGTATCCAATTTTATTAGCAGCAAGATAAGAGTATTTTTTTCCTAAATAAAGTAACCGATTTTGTTCTGATTCTTTTCACAACTCCTGGCATTTGGGTCAAGGCTTTATTGAAATCTACATTTTATAACACTGGCACAAAGAAATAGTTTTAAGCTTGTTTGCACAGTTCTTTTTCTTTCTTTTTTTCTTCATTGGAGATGGAATTCATTGCCTTAGGTCTTTTTAATAGTGTATTGTTATTGTTGGGCTGGCTCTATGCTTGAAAACCAGTTTATTTATAACCTGTTAAAAGTGCTATATTTTGTTTGCAGTTAGGAATATGCAGACTTCAAAGTGATCTCCTAGCTTGTAAGCAAACTGAGATGCATTATCCCTTTTCTACAAGTGATGCAGAATGTGAAGATCTGAAACAAGACCTACAGTGAAACTATGGTTTCATGGGTTTTTATAACTTCCTTTGGTTTGGATGAAATAACAGTCCTTAAACTTTAGTATGTGACCTTTCACTTGATCAGATTAAAAATGGGCCAGATGGACAGTAAATAGTTAAGCTGCCATAGCTGAAAAAAGATATATATATATATATATATTTGGAACTAATGTAGTGTTACTATTGATCACTCATTCTACTTTTTTCTCCCTAAAAGATGGTTGTCTTGTGTTGGCAAATGGATACTGCATCTCTTGTTCTTGTAGTCTTTAGGTTATCAGAAGTTAAGAATAAACATACTGTATCTCAGTCTCCTGTATTAAATGTATCTGTTGAGCCCTGCTGGCTGACACATCAGTCCACCAAACAGGAATGAACTCAGAGAGAAAAACAGGCTGTTCTGCACAGAAATGCAAAGTTTCTATGAACACAGACTGTCAAGAGCAGCAGTGGAGGGAGCAAACAGTCCTGCTATAGCCAGAATGACACAATTAGCTGATTCCTGTAGCAAACAGTATGTGCTTGTTAAGAGGCTCTAGCAAAGTTTGTAGCTGTAAAGACCTTTTTCCACTTAGCATGATTCGTATCTTTTTTCTTCCCTCCCTGCCCCATTAATGTACCTGCTGCGACCTCTATACATTCAGTGCCACCCTGATACAGTGAGGAGCCCTGGTCTTGTGAAGTGCAACACAATCTCAAGTTAACCACAGCAAACTGGGGGATGTTCTTGATTGTGTTTCAGCTACAGTGTGAGTACTTGATACAAGTTGTGTTTAATGACCCCAGCCCTTTGAGGACTTAGTGCATTTACAGTAAAGGAGAATTGTGCAGGTTATGGATAACTGGTCAGCAAAATGGAGAGTCAGCATGTTTGTTTGTTATTCCTGCAGCTGACAGCACCTGCTCCCTTAGAGAAGAACTCCAAGGAGCAGGCAAAAGGAACTGAAAACACTCTGCAGTTCTAGAGTCACTCAAATGGCCACACATCTCTCTGGACACAATGTTTTGCTGAATTCATACATGCCTATTTACATGGATCAAAGTCTGGGAAGAGAGACCTGAAGTTGTGCAATATCATTGTTCCTTTTCATCATTCCATGTGTGTTCCTTTGTGTCCTCCTTTTTGTCTGTTTGTTTCAGGGGTTGGGTTCTTTTTTTTTTTTTTGGTAAAACAATGTCCACATTAAGTATTCATTTCTTTATCTTGTTAAAACTGGCAAATGAACAATTTGAAAAAAACCAGTGTTGTCATGGTGGTATTAGTCTTTATTTATTACAAGACTTGATTAAGAAAGATTTAAAAGAAATAGGAAGTGATGGATTACTGAGCTGAATGCTTTCCTAGGCACTCTGTACAGCTGAACTTTTAACACTGATACACTTACTGGGCTAAGGGAAGAAATCCCTTTCATTAAAGTACTTGTTAAATAGCAAAAGGTGTGAAGGGTTAAACCTAGAGCAGATTACACAAAAACATTCAAAAAAAGTTCAAATTTTACCCTAAAGACAAATATGTAAATAAAACAAATAAATTATTTTTCAAGTTTTTAGGTGCAATGCTGTTCTGGATGATTTCTAATTCAAAGAATTGATCTGAACTTAATGCAAACTAATTTAAAACCTGAACTTTAGCTACAATTGTGGAACCAGAACTATGTCTTCATTTTACCATCTCTAAGATGAAGAGAATGTTTACTTCCTGTCTCAGAGGTGTCTAATAAATTACATTTCAAACACATTAAGTCCATTTACAGCACAGCTGTTTCGCAACCAGAGCCTGCTGGGAAGGCCTTGCTCTGACTCACCTGGCCCTCCTCACCCAGAGCTCTTCTTGTGCCAGGGCTGCTTGTTTTAGGGTGGGGAGGCCCAAAGTAGAATGCCTGCAAATTAATTTGAAGGAGAAAAAACACCAACAAAACAAAAATCCCTCTTCCAGCTACTTTGTGCAACTGCCTGAATTTGTAGGTGCCTCTTACATGCTACAGAAATTACCATTTTAATCATTTTGCATCTAAGGATGATAATCCTTAGTACTTGCTGTCAGTTCATTATGTAAATCTGGGAGAGAATCATAAAATACATAAAAAAACCCAGCCCAGAGAAATTCTTTATGAGGAGCTGGTGGTGAAGAAGGACTTGAACCACATAAGGGTTTAAAAGTTTCTCCAGTGCTGCAGCTCCCCAGGGCTGCAAGCAATTCCGTGTTTGGAAGGCTGACAGGCTCCCTTTGCAGTGGCAGGAGGAGGGTACATTCTGGAATAAGGGATTAGGAAATACCTGAACTTACTTCAGTTGCCACAGGACTTCAACATTTCCTGCCCTTGTGCAATCGTGGTAAAGATGGAAATTCTTCTGAGTTAGACTGTTAGTGCAATAAATAACAAGATGGCTGAGACCAAACGTAGGGGCCTCTCAGCAGTGAAATCCTGGATTAAAATGGGCTCGGGAGCGAAGTGGATATGAGCTGATTATACGGTTTCTTACAGACACCATGTTTTATTAAAAGCATACATTCTGGTTGACAACCTATAAAACACGTGAGTAAGATCTGTTCAGAAGAAACCTTCTGATTTAATACCCAGAATAAAAATTAGTTTCAAGGATTAACTTCTGCTTTTATATAGCATTTAACTTTGAAGGATATAATTTATGCTAACCATCCTTTGCAGATTATCTTGCATTTAAACCTGTTCTGGGATAAGAGTTTGGGGCTTTGGAATTCTTGGTATGAAATGCAAAGTTAATGCCTTGTGATAAAAGAACAGTTTAAACATACTCTGCAAAAGCATCTTTTTGATTTAAGCAAAAGAACGACATTTTCATGCTAGCAATTGATTCATTACACCATCTACTCTGCACTGACACTTTGCTAAGTAGAAGCTGCAGAGAGGAGTTTGTAATGAGAAAATTCTTTGTGCAAAGGCCTGTGTGTGTGCCCAGAGCACAGAGGTATGTGCTTACTCAGCAAGAGCGGCCCAGCCACACCAACAGCACACAAAGAGCCCCCAGCCCTCTGTCCTCTCACTTGGAAAACAAGCAGCAGTAACTTCATAAAGCTGTTCTTTGCAGCACCAACCTCTACAAAACATTTGTCTATTTGCAATAGGGCATTTCAACACCTCTGCTCACAACAGTAAATGTTCCATTCACTGCAGCCATCGCTGGCTGCCCACACCGAGCGCCTTGCCCGGCCCCACTTGTGCTCCCCAGATGCACTTGGGCCAGTTCTCACTGCACAGTGACAGACAAACTTCCATCTTCTCAGTACCTTCTGCTTACGCTTCTGCCACATCAGCAGGAGCTGCCTGAGGAGTTGAGAGTTCACACTGGGTAAGCAGACTGAGGGAGGCAGACAAGGCAGGAAATCAAGGGGAAAAAAAGAGAATTCACTCCAGAACTCTTTTCTGAGTGGGACAGAGCCATCCCAGGTGCTGCCCCACTGAGGCAGAGCTCTGCTAGTCCAGAGTAAAAACTGATGCCCTTCAACTCTGCAGCCTAAAACTTTTTGGTGAGGTTACCCCACTGAAGGGCTCTTGCTACACTGCCCGTTTGCTTTGGGATTTCTCCTTGTTACAAGGTTCTTTACACACACTCTTTATGATCCCACTGTAAAACATAAATAAAAGTCTTTAACCTCAGCATTTTCATCACCAAAGCTTTTTTTAAAAAGCATATCACTTTTTTACGTGCTGAATGTAATAAGAAATTCAAGCTGTTCTGATTGAGTTTTCAGAAGGCTCTGGCTACATAACGTGCTACTGCTGTCAGTATACATATATAGGTATTTTATGTGTATCTATATATGCTGCTTTTGTATGTGTGTATGTGACATACCAACATCAGCAGACCTGTGGCACAAAGGCACTATGCATGAAACTCCTGCTGTTCCTCAGAAATACCAAGCAGTATTTGCACCACTGATGAGCCCAGCATCACAGATTGGACACCTGATCCAGGGATCCACAAGCCACAAGAATAAAAGCCAAAGCAAATTTTTCACAGTAACAATCAAGCCACAGCAATGATCTTCCCAGAGATGAGTTCGATCTCCCAGCACTAGACAATTTGAAGATTCAGCTGGACAGAATGCTGGGCCATCTTGCTTAGACTGTGCTGCTGGCAAGAAAGGTTTGACCAAATGATCCTTGACAGCCCTTCCAAGCTGGTTTTGTATTATTCTATGACTGAAATACCAAAACTAACTGCCCCTGATGTTTGCTTGTAAAGAGAACGCTGCAGCTGCCCCACAGAGGCTGTGCAACCTCAGCAGCAATGACAGCAGTGCTGGGTTCTGTACCGAGAAGATGACACTGACCATGATCCGTGCATTGTGTGCCCCTCTGGAGTTCACAGCACTGCTCCACTGACCGTCAGAGATGCAGTTCCTGTTCCTCAGGCATCTCCCACCTCCACCACAAACTCAGGGAAAGCACCAGCTCATCCTGGAACTGCACCTGGGACACTGTGGACACCAAGCACGGCCCCTGGGGCTCTGGCATTGCAAACGTCCTATAGAGCTCCTGCACCTCGGAGGTTGTTCCTTACCTTCCCACCCTGTGTGCTGCAGGATAAAAGGAGCAGTGAGAGGAAAATTTGCCAGAATATTGCAGCTTCTACTTCTCTTTTTTCACCACATTACTACATTACTTTTAGACCACAGACCTGAAACTGCTGTTACTGTACTTGGCTAACAGAAGATAAACTTGTTTTTTTGCTCTTTTGGGTTTTTTTTCAGTTGAATCAGCCCATAAGGATCATGCAGGGGGTTATGACTGCTCTGTTTTGTATTCTTTCTGTAAAACAGTCAAGGAAACAGAAAGCAAATAGAACTTCATTACAATGCCTAATTCTAAATAAACATTTTGCCTGTGTTTAACCAGCAGTGAAAGTAAGTAGGTCTAGAGATTTAAGAAATGCAGAAAATAATGGAGCCCAATCCTACAGAAGCATGGTTGAACTGGAGCAAACACCATGCAGAACTTTCCTACAGTGCAATGCAGGTATTTATTAGCTCTGTGCTGTTCATAAATCTTGGAGACAGGGATTGACTGGGCATGCTTTTAAAAGGAAGTGCTTGTTCTTTTTTTTTCTTTAACACCTGAAGCAAACCTAGATAGCATCTTTAAAAAATATTTTACGATGACAAATCATTCCATTAAGACACTTGCCGGCACACGCTTTGCTCATAACCTGCCACCAAAATGTATTTGCAGAACATAATGAGAAAAGAAGCAAGTTCATTTCTAGTCTGTTCAGGTTTCCCCATCTCGTTCATCAGTGACGTTGCCAACCATTAACCATTTTCCTGTGCAGCAGTAAACAACATGACTCACCTCTTTATCTTCTGCTCTTCCTCCCAGAGGGGGAACTGTGTTGAACATGGTGCTTTGGTCATTTCATACACATCTGCTTTGCTGCTATGTTTTTATACTGGAGAAGGCAAAGAAATGCATTTTGCAGGTGGAACTGGAGGCTGAGTGTTGGATTAAACTCCTGGGAATGCTTTTTACATTCTGGGACTGACCTCTAGGAGAGTCTTGTCTTCTGCAGAAGAGCATTATTTGATGCTTCTGTTGGGCCAGAGGCACACAAGCTGTCACAGTTGTCAGCCCATGAGCTTTTAGTAGTCTTGGATCTGGGCCACAGATAACTAAAAATACAAAGGCACTTAGTATAGAATTTAGTGCCAAAACCAGTGTGAAAGGGGAGGAAATGTTTGATGTGATCATGTTCTATGCTGCTATATTTTATAAAACACAGTTTCCTAAGCCAAGTTTTTACTGTGTAAACAACCTGAGGCCAGGCACAGTTAGGAGAGGACAGTCTTTGAACTGACCATCCATGACAGCATGTGTTAATTGTAGATCACATTAGAACTGCATATCAATAATCAAAGCAGGCTCCTATGCTACTGGTTTAGTTGAGCTCTCGTAAGTGGGTGTTTCCAGATAATAGTTGTTGTATCATGTTTGTGACTTCATCAAAATCTCTTCTAATCATCAAGAAAACCTGTGACTAAGTCCAGCTCCAGCCAACCATTCTTCATCCAAGAGGTTATAGCTCATCTCTTATTATTTACAGGAACTGGGAGTTGACGCAGATGCACCTTATCAGACACCTCTGTTGGCTTTTCAGCCCATCTGCCCCCTCAGTTTGATGAGAGATCCTACATACAGGAATCCCATATAACAGATCTAATCATAAGAACGATGCTTGTTTCAATGCTTTCCTTTCCCTCCCAGCACCACTTCAGGTGGCAGCAATATCTCACAGGGCATTGTGGCCACTGCTGCAGACACCCAGCAGTATTCTGGGATTTCTACTCCTCCTCAGTTACTGGCAGGAAACCACTTATCAGTGCAAATAAAAAATACATAGGAAAAGAAATACAGTTTGTAGATTTTATGATAAAGGTCCTGCCAAGAGCAGAGAACCCTTTTCAGGGATACGAGTTGGTAATGTTTGTCTTTGGGTAATGTCTCTGGCCTTGCTGAGGACTGGGAAGAGCTGATCGTGGCAATTGTTGGCTAAAGCCTTGGGCACTGTGAGGGTTTCTCAAGCATCACTCAGACAGCTCAATGTTTGAAAGCAGAAGGAAGTGCTCCTTCTGCAATTAAGGTGTTGACAATACCCATCTGGAGTAATACTTCCATTTCCTGAATCTCAGGCCATGCTCGAGTCTCCAGTTTGTGATTCCATCAGATTATCCACTGTTTCCTGCTAAGGGAACACACCGAGTGCTGAGGCTGGTTGAGCACTCCCACCTTTCAGTGGTCCTTTCCCTGATTCACTGCCCTCAGGACTCCAGGCTGATGAAGAAAGTCACTGTTCTGGAGAGCTACTCCAGGCAGAACGCAGCAGCTTCAGGAGGAGCAGCAGAAAACCATTCCCAGCATGGACCTTCCAGCCCAGAGTGACCACACTTATCCCTGCCACAGAGGAGCATCAAAATGAAGGACACTGATGAGCAAAGTCATGGTGAGCAATTCAAAATGTGACATGCTGAAAAACTTACAGTGGCAGTGTTCCAGACCTTCCACCCATCCTTTAGCAAGCAAGGTGCTATTTTCCTTTAGTGAATTCATACTATTACAGTCCATAAATCCTCATTGCATAAGGAAGGTGATTATTTCCTATTGCTTGGTAGCCAAAGAGTCAGAGTGAAACATCACAGAGAACCACAAAGTCCTCAACTGAAGCTGGAGATCAGGTCCACAGTGTGACTGGTGCTGGTGTTCAACCAAAGCTGACTGTGAAATCTTCAGAAGGCTAGGAAAACTTCAGGAAAATCTTGGGATTTTCATTGCTGCAAAGCATCAGGGAAGCTGACTGTGTATTGCATAGTATATCCTTTGTGCAATGTGTCTAAGATCAAGGGAAACTCAGTTGTGGTTGAAATTTCAGAGAGGTTTCAGTGGCCTTGAGAAATGAATCTACACTCAGAAGGATTGTTCACTTTCTGCAAAGTACAATTTATGCTAAATTTCACATGGCATTACTTGCTTAAAAGGGGCTAAGGCTGCCAAAATATTTGAAAAGGACACAAGTGGAAGAAGAGGCGTTATATGCAATAATAGAACAAGAAACTTTTTTATTCTATACAAAGAATGACTGAATTTTTACACTGAAGTTTTGATGTGCAGCAAGTAAATAGCATAACTGTTTATACTGAATTTTATCTGAATAGAGAAATTTATCTGAACTGAATTTAACTGAGAAAGTCACTTTAAAAACACATTCTTCACCTATGATTTTGACTCAGAGAGACTTTTATAAAGGGTGTCTATTTTTAAGACAATGCAAGTTCTCCTTGTTGAGGAACAGGTGGTTCTGTCTCCTTGCATATTAATTTGCAATTATAAAACAATGTCATTTCCTTAGAGGATGTAAAAGTACAGCCATAAACTGTCAATTTTCTCTTCTGATGGAAACAATCACTTTAGAAAGGACATTCACTGAGAGATACATAGAAATGAATCTTCCTGACAAACATCTCCATTGGAGAAAAATGGCTGTCAGAAGACCTCCCATCTCCACCCATTAGAATGGGTCATGGGGAAGAAGCTCTTTCAAAAGGGAGGTAGAAGTGTGCCCCAGGAACCCCCAGGCCTACAGACATGGAGCTAGACTGAAGAATAATAAATAGGAGTCAAAGCTGTGTTATGATTGACTTCACCAGTGCTGCAGCAAAGCAGGAATTCCATGGCAGCCAGTGCTGGAAAGCAGACCCAGCTCACTGCTCTGTTCTCAAGCCCCTTCCACAGAGAATCTCCCAGAAGATCAGTAAAGAGCAAAAGGACAAGGGGCTGTCCCTTTGTGCCAAGGGAACCTGCTCCAGCCCCAGCTTCTCCACACAGGAAGCATCGACTGCTTTCCACATGGACATCTCCAGCTGGGCAAACCTAAGAACCCTCACTTTCAGAAGGAATGGACTGTCACACTAACTCCTCTATCACTGTGCAGCCAGTGCAATATTGCTGTTCCTTAATGACCTTCAAGGACTTGTGCTTTAAATTTGATACAAACTTTAGATCAAGTTCATTGTGGCAAAAACTTTCCTAAGAACTTCCCGTGGTCAAGGAAGAAGTGACGCAGTTTGACACTGTCACCACCTTTGCCCCCACAACCCTCAGTATAAATCATTCAGCTGCTACAAGCAGCAGACTTGACAGAAAAAAACCCAAATTAAACTCCAGGTACTTGCATAAGGGAGACCATTCTTTTCACCAGCAAATTTCTTACAGAAGCAAAATGTGATTGGTGAAAGCTGGTTTAACAGAGAAGCTTTCCATGCATAACTAAAAATGCCCCAAATCCAGAGCTCCTCCCTAATATGTTTCGTGAGATTTTCTCACACCATTCCAACTAAGCAGGTACTGGGAAAAAGCAATGCTTCCTTCTCAACTGCTGGCAGTCTGGATCCAAACAAACATTCAGAGTTAACTCAGATTACAGCAGTGAAACCTAAAGTTTTGTTGTTATTTTTCCAGTTGTTCCCCTTTCACTAAGCAAAGCTACAACATAATGTTGCGAACGCAAGAAAAAGGCACACGATTGAAAAGTGAATGACACAGATATAAGTATTCAAAAAGCCACTGCTGGAAAAACAATATTTTTCAGGGTTATGTAGTTGCTTTGAGAGTTTTTTTTGTCATGTTATTACACAAGATTAACCTTTTATGCATCACCTTTAAAATTTTAAGTTATTTGGTTTTTCACTGACTTGAAAAAGAAGAAAAAATAATTCTAAAGTGTCAGTAATTTTCTGCACCAAAGTTTGCAACAAACGGGACATCAAAGAAGGAAAAGTTACGACACTGCTGAGGCTCCAGAGTGCATTCCATTTTCTGGGGCGGATTTGGCTTGGTGCAGGGCAGCTTGAATTCTGAAATGTGTCCTGGTTTCCATGGAGTAATTCTTGTAGTTTTGTCTAAAACAAAAGCAGATCCACTCTGATGAATATATGTATTTTTAAAACATTTTCAAGTTATCTTTGTATTACTGTTTTAAGTGAGATAACTACAGACAGCAAAAGAGCCTTTCTTCACAAGCTCCTCTGTTGCCTACTCTAACATACAAGGCATGTGTTCCTGGCCAAACAATGCAGTTCTTTGTTTTTTATTTGTAGTTCCACTGTCTGGCAACTACCAGAAAAATATAGTTTAATAAGAAATTGAATCTGGTCCACTCAATCAAAATACTGAGTCCATATTAATTATCTGTAACCTCCACTTAGTTTACATCCAGAAATCAATTTTTTTCCCTCCCTCTCAAAGTATAACTGCCAGATTCGAATACAAATATTTTGAGCATTTTTAGAAATAATTTTAATAACGCAGAGTCATCATAATTCAGGACACCCATTTTAAGAAAGTAAAGAAAAGAGGAGGAAAATAAGAGAGAGAAAGAAGCTGTCCTGAACCAAAAGAGGGAAACACCCCACCTCCATCCTGTGGTTACCAGCAGTGTGGACTGTGTGTAGGAAATAAAGCCACACAATTTGCTGCCCCAGAAGCTTGGAAAAAGAAAGTGGGCACACATGAGACTCTGTAGCTGCTTTAGAGGAGCAATTCAGCAGTCCAGGGAAAGACTAACAGGACTTCCCCACACACATCTACACACTGACTCTCACTGTCATCTGCCTGTGATCTCCAGTGGCTCTGCCATGCTCTAAAGAGTTACTGGAACATTGAAAGAACCTGTATTATTACAGAAAAGCTTATATAAAAAAAGAAAATTTGCCCCAGGACCACATAGAAAGTGCAGATCCTACTTAAGAGGCATTAACATGTCAGCTCCTGCAGGATGGATAGAGAATCCAGACACCAAGGAGGATTAGAGCACGCTAATTTTCTTTTAGAGGGTATTTGTCATCTTTAGAGAAACACAACATTAAGCTCTGTACACCTTAAAGGCATTTCAGTTCAAAATTCAGAGTTCAAACCAAGCATGGCAGTGTGTTACCTGTCACTGTGGCAGTGTCTTGGTGAAAACAAGGAATTCCACACTCACCTTACACCAGCTTGTAACTAACTGCATGTGCAACACCGAAGAGGCTGACTGAGAAAAGGAGGTGACTGGGTTGTGCTCTGTGCTGATCTAAAACCCTTTGGAATTTTCCCCTTAAATTAAGTAGATTTTGTCCTGCACAGTTTGTATTCCTCATCAGCACTCTGCTACTCTTGTTTGTAGCTTCCAGCCATACAAACAGAACCACTGCCATGCCTGACCAAGCCAAAACTGTTTATCATCTCCTTCCACTCTTTCTCCCAGAGCTCAAAACTCCAGCCAGCAGCAGAACGTGGATTTAGGTCAAGCAAATGAAGTGTCCTGCACCAGCCAAGCTCTCGCCTGTCCCTGCCAAGTACCACCAGAGCCCTGCACGGCCGGAACCCACCGCAGCCAAGCCACTCGGGGTGTGGGGCTGAAAGCTGAGAAACCAAAGCACTGCAATGCCACAGGTGGAGATGGAAGGACTGCACCTTTTCTAGGACTGACTGAAATACGGGGGGATGTGGCGGTTTGTTGGTTTTGTGGGGTTTTTTTTACATCATTACAGTTTACATGAGTTCTCTGAGCACAGCAAGGCTGAGTATCAGCTTTCACACACTGGGCAACAACAAAATTTTCAGAGCTGGTGTCTGCTGGTGCTGCTCTTTCAGCCAGACACCTTCCCCGAGGAGGCCTGAGACACCCAGAGCTGTCAGGGAAAGGTGCAGTGATGCAGCAGCAAGAGACAGAATTCCAGCTGGAACGAGCGGCTCCAAATCATTATTTTCTAGATCTCTTCTTAGGAGAGATTTTAACAAAGGAATGAGGACAGGAGAGCATGTTCTGAGGAATGTGAAGCCAACTGAAACACTTTCCATTGCACTTTGCTAATGCAATTTTTGCTGCTCTTAATATCTTCCATGAGTTTACAGGCACAAGCACAGGAGATTAAGGATTGCAGTATTTTAATTTTTGTGCTGACAGGCTTTTGGCATAACCTTTGGTAGGCTGATCCACCACTCTGTCTTGCAGGGTGGACTGATTGGACAAAAACCAACATAAAAACTCTAAGTGACCTCTCTGGAACTGGGGCAGACATGAGTTTTGTGTAGCTGTTCACACCTGTGGCAGTGCCTCTGCTCTGGGAAGGTGCAGACATCTGGACTTGCTCAGGACCCAGAGAGGTGACCTGCCCTGCTGCTGCTGGATGCTTGAAGAGGGAGGGTTGTTTGGGTTGGATTCCTTCTCTCCCCACCACTGCCAAAGTTTTGGCTCAGCACAGAAGTAAAGGTTCAGACAGAGGCAAACCCTGTATTTTGTTAATTTTATAATAAAGAACACACATGACCGAGTCCAACTTCCTGATAGACTTCCTTTGCTAGAAAAATCAATCACACAAAATAGTAAAAGCAGGTGTTTTGTTGCTTTTCAGATGCAGATGAAACAATACAAAGATACTAAATGCAACCTGAAGCATTATCTTAAGTGTATTTCATCAATGAAAGGAACAGGCCCTGCTAGCCATCAATTAAGGTAATGCTATTTTAGCCATAACACAGAGCTTTGATTTCATTTAATACATCTTTTATGAGTAAGTAAATAGACTACAAAGATTATTACATTTTGTTACACATGGATTATTTCTTACGGAAGCCTTGACAGTCCAATTAACATATTTAATTTTTTTTGTTTGTCTCAGAATGGATATGTAAGTCCCAGACTGAACAAACAACTACCACCACTGGGAAAGTCCAAACCAAAACTAGGGCATGCTGCTTCCTCTGAAAAAATGAAATGACTTTCCATGACATTAATGAAATGTTTCTGCTTCCTGCTAACCAGTAAAATACCAAACTATCAGACATCAACACAGGCTTTGCACTTACTTTGCTTTTTCCAGAAGTTTTATTGCTTCTTCTCTTCTCTCCTGGTCTAGATAGAGTATTGCCAGCTCCAGCAAGGCATTTGGAATTAGGTAATGGTCATATTTTATCTTCTTCTCACTGCATTGAAAAAGAAATAGCCTGGAGACCTTGAAATGATATACTGTTTCCCTGATCTAACAGCTCCAAAGACAAATAAACAGGAGATTAGCTAAGATCAGAAGGAGCATCAATCTCTATTAGACACTTGTCATGTTCTCTATCCCAAGTTACCTTCCGGGTTATTAAATGTGTACTTTGCATAAGCATCCTACACAATATGCATAATCTCAGGATTAGAAAATAATGCCTTTATTATCAGGGAAGTGTTGGAAAAGATGACAATACTGTGAGCTGTAGTCCTGTGAACTGACAGAGAGAGACGCTGTGCAGCACAGGATGCACACAAGTTCCAAGTGTAATGATGCTGCCACCTGGCTCTGCAAACTGCACTTGCTGCTTTGGGAACAGCTCCTTTAGGACTGGCAGGAGGAAGGGGGCAAAGAAAGGTAAATGGTATCTCAAAAAAATTTTTGCAGCTATCGTTCCCTAAAAGGATTGAATTACCTCACTAATTCTTCAATGCATGGGTAACAAGCCTGGAAATTAAAATTGCAATTCCTTGAAATAAACACTGAAGGTACTGCAGTCCTCTCCCTTCTATTCATATCGTGGTTGCATCTCCTCTTACTTGAAATTCAAGAGCTCTCCTACGTGCCAGGTATGAAAACTTACTTTAAATAGATGTAATTAAAGTGGTCCTCTGCTTCTGAGATCTTGCCCAAATGCTTGAGGCATAATCCCTTTAACAGCTTGATCACACACCGGTCATCTGCCAGTAATTCTGTAGCTGCAGAATGGAGCAAATGGCACATTTTACAACACTCTAGAACAGAAGAGACTTTCCTACATGTAGGGAAACTTTTACAAAGGCAAGTGTGAGCACAACCCATTTAGTGGAACACAGGGCAGAAGGAACTATCTGGTGAATTTAAGGTAGAGACAAACAAACAACATTTTCATAAATTGATCAAACTTGGTCCAAAAATTGTTGGGCTGTTCTTTCCCTCCCTACTCCCTCTGAAAGGCTACCCCACAATCTTACTGTTCTGACACCTAGAAACTAATTTAAGGGGTCCATTTTGTAAATACTGAGGTCAAATTTACAATCCTCACCCTTATGCCTTTATTGCCCCTTAGTATTTATAGCTCTTTCTTCTTCCTTGACTTGTAGTCACATGGCCTATTTGTAGGCAAGTATTTTATCAATTCTCCACCTTTGCTGGACTAAACAAAAATATATGAAACTTTGCTGCTTGCACCTCACATCTCATGTTCCTACCACACCTCCTTTACACCTCTTTTGAGTTTATACTTCTAATTACGAGTGCCAGTCTTACCAGCCTTACCAGTGCCTAGTTCAAAATCATTACCATCAACACTCTTTCTTCATCAGAGCATTTCTACACATTTCAAAGAAAACAGCTGCCTTTTCCTTTGCCAATCCATATAGGCAGCTTAATCTCAAAGTTTACAAGCAAAATCTTCAGCCTGCTTACTCATTTCCAATTCATGAAATCCTAACTAAAAAGGATTTCTGCAAAATGTGTGATACTGCATCTCATGCTATTGAATGTCATCCTGTTCTCATTGTTTTTACCTGGTTCCTCATTTATCACTCCAGCTGATTAAATGCTGACACATACTGCATGAAACAGCTGCTTCTCTCTGGACTGTGCAGTTGGAGACCTTGGTCCTACAACTGGAGTCACTTCTCTTTCAAAGCCCCACAGAGGCTCCTACAGTCATCAAAACAAACCCCAGGGAAGATGCCAAAAGTGTGCAGCAAACTAACTTAGAAGAAATAGGGAAGAGGGCAAATGTTGACACACTGAAGTATGTGCACAGTGAGATGACTCAAGGCCACTAGTTATTTTATAAGAATTAAAAACTTAGTCGTCTCTTCTGGACATCTCTCCCAAGAACACATTCACATGCTCGTATTTCCTCTGCTTGTATCCTACAAACTGCCCTGGATTGTCCCAGCAAACATTTAGGGACCTCTCCTAGAAGCAAAGATGAAATACATAATTGTCTTTCTAGATGTTACCTCCACGAACAGCCTTCCTTTTACATCTTCTGTGGTATAATGGTACTAGGAACACATCCTCAGATGCATCATTTTATACTGGCAGATTCTTTTACCAGTAACACAGAGAAAACACTTGAATAAATAATAGCTCAGCCCTGAACAGTCAGGAAAGCTCCAGAAACCCACAATGCCTGGAAACAGCAAGTCAATATTTGCAACAGGCAATACTTTAAGTTGTTGGTGTGTTTGAAATATATCCCACTTTTCAATTACATGTCCTCATAGTGTTCTATAAACATAAATCAGCTATAAATCCCTGCAAAATCCAGCCTTATCCACAATTTGTCAACTAAGAAGGAAAGGAAACAGAGAAATAATTTGCTTATTCAAAATAATGTAACGAAATGGGTGACAAGAAGGAGAAAGAATCAAAGGTCTTTTTCTAAGAATCACCTTCATTGAAAATATTTTCCTGTTCTCTTTTTCAATTAATTAAAAAGAAATAGTTTTAGCCAGTCTTTCAGGCAACTCTCTCAAATCTTGCGTAACACACTGTGCACATGAAGCCCAAGGCCTTGGAAAAGACTGCAATGCAGTGTTTTAGCCTCTATTCCTTTCTCAACAGGGGCTTGAGCCTTTTGCAGGAGGGTGGTATATAACAGCAGTGGGATCGAATATTGGGCAAGGGAAAGCTTTGTGAGAAAAGATGTACAGACTGGTTGTACTCCCACAGCAGCTGGGAAAGACTAACAAGGAATAAACATCAATTCCATGCTCTCATGTATAGCTAATTTACAGAAAATGTGGTAGCAGAGCCTGTTTCAGTTCAACCCTACCTTATGCTCATTCACAGTGCACAGGAAGCCCATCCCTGATGGCCCATGTTTCTGTAGTGTACCAGAGACACCAGGCCATTCAGCCCAAGGTCACACCATGAACTGTGGGTTTAAAAGACCAGCTTGTCTCCCGTTTATCCTTTAAAAACTGAAACACGCTACCTGAGGATAGCAAAGCTTCATGACCCAACTAATTAAGCCAATGCATATGCTGACTTTGATCTAGCAAAATAAAGAGTCCTGTGATACATGTCATAAACCATTCCTAACACATGCCTGTGGACGGAAAATCACTTATTATTTTAAGGTATTGCTATATTACAAACAAAATATATTCCTATCTATATAAACAGTTTATGGTTTCATTATCGATGTTCCTCCTGTGATCCAATTAACTTTACTAATGGGTGTCTCTCCATTCACAGATAGTATCTTTAGCTATTGCACTGTAAGATAACTGGTTAAACCCTATCACTGATTACCTGAACTTCTTGCCAATGCCTCCTCTGCTTCAATTAAAGTCTCTAACATGCCTTCTGTTAAGTTGGGACATTTTCCAATTACAGCGTAGCCATTCCAGATATACATCATTTCCTATGGTCAGGGAGAAATGACAGCATCATTAATTACAGAACTGGCTAAATGGAGTTGTCAAATACTTCAGTTTATCTCTGCATGATGAAAAAGTTACAGGTTCCTTAAATAAAGTCATTCTGTCAAAACATATTTCCACTGCAACTGAAAGTTGTTACGCTGGTTTTCAGAACAAATTAACCGTGGAAGACAACTAAAGACCCACTTAGTACAACAATGCAAAGGAGATTGCTTGAACAAAATGCAAACCCAATCTCATCAATGAGGCAAATACCAAAACAGACCTGAAACATTCATGGCACCTGGCTAACTGCCCCTTCATTAAGGTCTCATTTTCCAGTTCTATCCCAGCCAAGGCTGTAATATCCATAAATAGCTGAAATGTATTGTTTCTAGAGGTAAAATATGAAATCTCAGGACAGCAAAACAAAAGACAATCTAACCCCCAACCTCTAAGCCAAACTTCAAACAAACCAACAAAATTTTAAGAGCTGAACTGGAAACCTCTTACACTTCTCATGTTTGTTTGATGTTCTCACAGAAAGTAACTTCTTTCTTATTCAACTGTTCTAAATGCACATTTTATTAAAAATTAATAGTTCAATTCCTGTTTGTTAGTGGGGTTCTCTTTTACAGTATAACACCAGACCAAAAGTGCCCACTGCCACTAGCAATCACAAAGGATGGAAATACTATATAGACTTATGACTGGTCCTCATGGCAGGTTACTTAATCATAGAATCACAGAATATCCTGCGTTGGAAGGGACCCACAAGGATCATCAAGTCCAGCTCCTGGCCCTGCACAAGAGCACCCAAGGACCCCACCATGTGCATAAGAGTGTTGTCCAAATGCTTCTTGTGGCAGGTTTGGGGCTCACCCTCTGGGGGAAGAAACCTTTCCAAATATTCAGCCCAAGCCTCCCCTGACCCAGTTTCATGCCATTCCCACAGATCCTGTTACTGGTCACCAAGAGAACAGATCAGTGTCCAATCAATTAATTTTTTTAATATGACCTAGGCTGTGTTTGATAACGTAAAGCCTTTCAATAAAATCTCTATACAGAATAACTGAGTTATATAACTATAGCACAAAAAGGTGTCAGGCTAGAATGGCTGAAACAGCATGTTAACCCCAGTCACTGCTGCTTTCACCATCTGGTCCCTATTGATTGGAAAACCTGTGCTGAGCTTACTGTACCTAGTGCAGATTCATTATGATGGTTTTGAAACCGAAGTATTCAAACCACACTCATTCCAGGCTAAATCCCCCAGCTCAGACTTGCTTGAGAGCTCGCTCTTCTCAGCAAGTCCCTTGATAATGAAAAGAAAATTCCTGGAGATGAGATTCTACCCCCAATTCCACGTCATGAAGTGCTTTAATCTGTTCAGCTGCGGCACCTGCTGCCTCAGAAACGCAACTGCACAGCGGCCAAGGACGCGGTGCCCGACTGCTCCAAGGAGAAGTCCTGGTACAGAAACCTGCTCTGCCAAAATCCCATTAGGATAGCCCAGCCAAACCCCAGGTGGGTATGCTTTTCCTCCCTGAAACCTGAAAGGCACATCAAAGTAACCTAATTATTTCTCTCATTTCAGCCTTATTAGTGGAACATGGTCCCTGGTGAATACCCACGCTTTGCTGTGACCACTCTGTTACTTCGGGAGGCACAGAGTCACATCCCCGCTGGTGGACTGGGAAGTGGCTACTCACTGGGGTCTCCAAGAGGCTCTCCTTGTTCTGGCATTTTCTTAAAGAGTATTTACTAATTATCCATCTGTTTCTCAAACAGAGCAGCTCAAAGCACTGCAAACATTCACACCGCTGCACTTGGCAAACCCACAGCCTCCAAACCCCTTTCCTGTTCTTCTGTGTGTTCTTTGCAGATAGATTTTTGCAAGTGCACCATGAACCAGGCAATGGGTGCCTCATGCAGCTGTTCTGGCCACAGGGAACAGGGAAAAAAATTAAACAAAACAAATCTGCAGCCACAATGGTTTTCTGAAGCAGCCAAAGGATTCGGCTGTTTCATCCCAGCACCCGCAAGCTGCTCCGGAGAGCACTGAACTGCAAACAGTCAGGGCCACGTTCAACAGTTGCTTACATGCAGTCCCCAAGTCATGCATTGTTTCCTTCACACCCCCCTATTTGTACCTTAAAGTCCTCTGTTAGTAAATGACATGACAGAAGAGACCCAGGGCAAAGTTCCTCCAAAGGGAACCAAAAGAAAGCTGTTTGGAGCACGCTGGTCTATAGCTGGAATAATGAGTTACACATGCAGCACATTTACGTGTCACAAACAACTGGCTGAGTTCCCTGTGGCTGGTGCATGCCCCAGTTTTACAGCATTCCTCGCATTCATTTGGCTTTGCTTTGGGAACATTCCAGTCTCCTGCAGAGGTTTTACCTTAGAAACATGGAAATATACTATTCTAATTATCTCGGGTTTATTCCTATAAATTAAAACGTTGAAAAGGGTATGTGTGTGGATACTTCCGACTTACCAAAGGTGGAACAGGCAAAGGAACAGGATCTGAGGAAAGGTATCGTCGCGCTTTCCGAATGGCAAACTTCTCTGTAGGCAGAGATTTCCCTGCAATTTTCAGTTTCAGACTGGGAACAATCCTGAAAGTATAAAGGAAAATGCTAGGAATTTTTCCTCTGTGAACTTCTTGGAAAAAAACGTTCAAATAAAAAAAAAAATCAGCAAACCAAGGAGAACTTAAAAAAATCTCTTATACACGGGGCTGTTGCTACCTCTGGGGAAGCTGAGCTATGCACACCCACAAAAGCTGTCTTTATGCAGGGCACTTTATCTCCAGGCTTCTTTAATCAAGCAGGAGGAGAGGGACTCTTCCCCACTGAAAGATTAAATTAGATGATGCACCTAACTTACAAAGGGCTCATTTCTCTTCACAGACTAAGAAAGAAGCAAGACAGCTTCTGTCAGTTCTCCTTCCGTTCTCCTGAAGACTAAAACTATTCACTTCATAAGGGATCTCAAATTCAGTAAAACCTGCTTGGAATAACTATAAAAGACAGAAAACTCCAAAAGTATGTTGTAAGCACATTAAAATAAAGATATTTAGATTTTCCACAAAAACTGTAAACCCTAAGATAATCAAATTTTCTTTGTCCCAGCAAGGTTTAGGCTTTTTGGAGCTTAAACATTAATTTAACACATTGAGGTTATCTCTGCGTGTCAATAATGCACAGATTCACTTGCACATCTAACTGGTTTTTATTCCTCTCATATTCAGAACCCAAGAATCAAGTAGTGCTGATAATCCCACTAAAGGAGGCACACATCTTGCAGCATAATTCACTGAAGGCTTTCACATCTTAAGTGCCATTTTGATTTAAGGAAACAACTGAAAAAGAATGTGACTATTACATGGAATAGCAGCAGCCACTGTATGGCAGATGGATGTCACACTCAATCCCTGAAGTATGCCCAGGCCAGGGGAAATCTGTTATCTCAACTCAGGGTCCACTTTGGTCTAAAGGATGTTTAACTCTGCAATTCCTTAGCAATCCGTTCTATTTGCACAGATCCTCAAATCTGCTCAAGGAATATTTTGCCTCTCTTCCCCCAACACTGTGATGTGGAAAGAAAGTGAACTGTTGTGAGTTTGCAGATTTTACCTAAACAATTCAGCTTCGCTGTCTCCAAAGGGACTGCAGTCGTCTGGTCCAAACATACTGAGATAAGCAGCTTTCATGTAAATATAAGTTGCCTGCAAATGCAATGAAGAATATCTATACAGAAAAATGAATTTACAGTATCACTTTTATTGATCTAAAGCACAAAAGAGCAACAAAGTGGAAGTTGCTGCTTTTGCTCACAAGCAATCTTACAAAAATTTAATCAAGAAAGAAATATTTTAGAAAGCAAGTATAGAATATTGTTTTTAAAACATGTATGTCTTTGTTTACTTTGTACCAGCTTATAGTTTCTGTCCAAATTCCAAGAACACACCTCATGCTTGTGCAAATAAGATTTTAATACTCTTAGGAATACATGCAAGAAAATTTATGAAAAGATCATGCCCAGAGAACAAATTAATGCTATACAGCCTACTTGTCCTATTGCAGTTTGGAAACAAATCACAAATTCTAGGTTCTAGAAAACAGTTCCCTGGACTTCAGGAGAGCAGACTTTGGCCTCTTCAGGAATCTGCTTGGTAGAGTACCAGGAGATAAACCCCTGGAAGAAAGGGCCCCAAGAAAGCTCATTAATATTCCAGGATCACCTCCTTCAAGCTCAGGAGTGATGCATCCCAACAGAGCAAGTCAGGCAAAAACACTAGGAGATCTGTGTGGATGAACAAGGAGCTCCTTGGCAAACTCAGACACAAAAAGGAAGCCTACAGAGGGCAGGGGCAAGGACAGGCAGCTTGGGAGGGATACAGAAATTGTCTGAGCAGCCAGGGATCAGGTTAGGAAATCTAAAGCCCTGAATTCTGGCCAGGGACATCAAGAGCAACAAGGAAAGATCCTATAAGTATGCTGGTGATAAAAGGAAGACTAGAGAAAAAGGCAGGCCTCTCTGGGAGAAAAACAGAGACCAGGTTACCCAGGAGCTGGAGAAGGCTGAGGTACTTCAACGTTTTTGCCTCAGTCTTCACCATAAAGTGCTCCAGCCTCAGTGCCCAAGCCACAGAAGGCAAAGGGAAAATGAAGAACTGTCTGGTGTAGGAGATCAGGCTGGAGAACATCTAAGAAATCTGAAGGTGCACAAGTCCATAGATCCTGAGGGAACTGGTGGATGAAGTTGCTAAGCCACTGTCCATCATATTTCAGAAGTCATGACAGTCCAGGGAAATTCCCACTGAGTGGAAAAGGGGAAATATAAACCCCATTTTTAAAAAGGCAAAAAGGGAAGATGAAGTGGGGAAAGCTACCAGGGTTCAGGATTCTCCCTTTCAGATGCACAGGGCTAGGCACCACTTCTAATTATCTTTATTATCCTGGAGGCACCGCCATGGCTCACCCCACCCTTCACAAAAGAGCTTATCCATAATGTGACGAAAGAAATGGCAACCTCCACCATTAACTGCAATGTCTTGATGACACAACCAGTCAATACACAGCAGAGTATCTTCAACAAGCTGTTGTTCATCTGCCAGTTGGGCCCAGAAGATTTTTGCTTGCCCACAGTCTGTTTAGATTTGAATTTCTGCAATTCACATTGTTCTGTAACAGCCACAGTAGATCAGGTTTTACTTTACAACCTCTAGCTTTGAAGCTACAAAACGTCAAGTCAATGCGATTGAAAGTTAGGAGATACGTCAGGCCTCCCACCCTCCTGTTGCCCTGAACTCACCTTTGACCAGGTGTTTTCTTTGCTTAGCAGGTCTGCATAGAAGAAAGCCATCTTCCACTGGCGCTTGTATGTGAAGCACCACATGAGCTCCCAGTAGCACATGTGATGGAACTGCTTCCAGTACTGCTGAGCTTCGCAGCATTCCTCGTACCTACTGACTGCCTGCACACAGAGATGGCCAAACACTGCCTTAAGCCCGGGTAAAAGCACCACCAGCAGTGCTGTGACAGGCACTGGGGCTGCAGGATCTGCCCCCACGGCTTCTCCAGCTTCCAAATTATTAACAGCCCAGTATTTCCCAAAATCACATTTGTTGGCTTCACACACTAGAGATTCCTGGCTACACAATCATCCTGATGTTAGCAAGTTTATCCTAGCACAGAGTTCCCCATTCCTGCAAGTTATAAAAATTCTAAGCATAATCCAAATGGATGTTTGTGTCTAGGGAAATTAGGAAACTGAAGGCAGAGGACAGATGCTCATTGACATTGATTGCTGCAGTTCCACAGATTTCAAGGGAGCTACTGCCCTGCACACCAGCTGATACTCTGTCTCACTGTGTTTTGGACATGCACTCTTCATCTCCATAATTCTTTCAAGTCTTGTATGACTCTCCACTCAGACTGAAGGTAAAAGATTATCCCTGGGTTTTATTAAAGGCACAACTTGCTTCAGGATAGGAAAGACAATGAGAAAACTGTGTCATTAACACGGGTGGACTGGATTACCACCACAAATTGAGAAGGGTAGCAAAATAAGGTGGACAAACAAGTCCGTCAAAATGATTTTCAAAATACCTATTTGTAATTCATAAACTATAAATTACATATAGGCCAAAGCTACAGGAAGCATTAGCCAAAAAGGAAACATCATTCCTGGAGGAATTTTTCTAAAGCTTTTCAAATTTACTTTCCCAAGAGCAAAATGATTACTTACCGCATCAATATTCCCCTTTAGTGTTTCTATCCTGCCTGCAAAAAACAGGAATATGGCTCCCTGGAATAAATAATAATAAAAATACAAGTATTCTGTAACACTGTTCAAGCTGACCATACAGTGTAGATCTGTAATAAATGAATTCATTTTAATTTGCTAATCTTTATTTTTATTAGCATTTAGAAGTGTGTGTTTGTGTGTGTGCGTTTTAAAACCCTGTTGGGACTTGAGCCCAAGGGCAGAATTTTTCAGAAACGGAGCTCCAGAGATAAAGATCACCTGGACAAAAGAACTCTACCGCACCCAGCTAACCCATTCTCACTGTGAAAGAGATAGATAAACGGCAATTGAAACCTTCCCCGGTACCGAGAGGGGGGCCCTGCCCCCCCCTCTCTGGTCCCTCCCGGTGCCCCCCCCCAGACCCCTCCTGCTGCCTGACAAGCCCGGACAAGCCCTCCACTCCACTGCCCCTTTCCCCCATCCCCCCCCAAGCCAGCGCCCGGACCNTACCTCTGCCAAAGGGCTGGAGCTGATCACTACCTCTGCCAAAGGGCTGGAGCTGATCACTACTTGCTGAAATCACTAATTAAACTACTAATCCATTTTTTTTCCTTATAAAATAAAATAAAAGTTAAAATTTCTAGCAACTGCCTCAGTGACCCATAACAGATCTTAGTTATTTGGCAGTAAAACATTAAATGATCATACCAACTAATTTATTACTCATTTTACCTTTGGATAGCGAGCCAAGTAAGGCTTAAGGAGTCTTTCTGCCTCCTCAACATTTCCTTTTCCTGTCCCTAGAATATATAAAAGTGCAAGTGATAAAAATAGTTAGGAAACAAAGAAGGAAAAAAAAAGGAAAACAACAGGAATGCAAGGTACTGATTATCCATCCTCAATCTGCCAACAGGCAGGTTCCCCTTCCTGCTAAGTAAGGCAGAAATGAAGGTTGGTGCTGCACTAAGGCAGCAAACAGGAAGCCCTGACAATACTGTGCTTACTGACATGAAAACCCATGTGTAGACAAACATACTTTGTAGAATGTTTCAGCAGGAGATAACAGAGAAGTATGTGACAGTGGGAAGCCATCACCTCCCCAAAAAGTCAGGGATAACACATAAACACGAACAAAGTATCCATCACTTACAGCCATTGTTTTAACCTCCCAAATAATGCATCTGACTACTGAAGACAGATATAGCTCTCACAGCTTCCTTGATTATTCCCATTATCTCCCTCCTTATGTGCTAAACCAACCTCCATCCTGAAAATTGCTCTTTTCAGTTACAATCACTGTTGGAAAACGACCCACAAATGAGTTACATTTAGTCTGGTTACAAACAAATAATTCACCAACAAAGAGGTGATGGAATCATCTTTTCCCTCTTTGTGTCCCACAAGAACTAATCAAATCCAAGAGTTATTATAAACAATCTTACCTAACACAAAGGTCATGAAAGTATGATAGCAAAGCAACAGCATGGTACACAGCACCGACCTAAAGCTGTATGAGGACGCTCCTTCTTGAAGCTGCAGCAGACCATGTTCCTGGGAGAACAGAGGGGCACGAAGCATTGGAAAAGATCCAGAGCTGTGTTTTGCTAATTTAACTTCTGCAGTGTTATCTACAGGTTGCTCACTCATCAGTTCCCCAGTTGATTCCACAGCAGTCAAAGATTAAAATACACGTATTTATTTATATAATAGCTTTTCATGGAGTTACTGCTTAGCCTGGAAAATACCTGAGGACAGAGCAGCAACTTGGGTTGTACTACATGGCTAATGTAAGAGAACGAGAGGCAACCTGGCACCATCATCCAAGTGCTTCTGAACAGCATTCCAGAAAAAAGTACATTTTTAAAAAAACGAGGCAAAAGCCACATATCATTGTGTATCCATGTTTGTTGTGCTGCACTGCACAGGCAACTTAAAGGTATCAAGAAAAACAAAACTGCAACTGGCAGAACAGAAGATCCCAGGGCAAAAAGATGTTTTTAAGCATGCCAAGAACAAAAGGAGCTTTGCAATGATATTGGTTCTACTACCACCAGTGGGAAAATACAATGAAAAGAAGAGCATTTCTGTTCCCTTTGGGAAGAACTAAAGCCATCAAGTCTAACGCTGTATTCCTATTCAGTGCCAGCATGATGGATAACCAACCTGAGGGATTCAAGCTCCTGAGGCAAGAGCACTCAGCAGCCACTCTAGGACTGGCTCCATGGTGCCAACAGCAAGAATATAAATATGCAAATGTACCAAACAGGAGATCCACCTGCCAGTAAATATGCACAATAAGGTGTTGACTGTGTGCTGGGAAAATTCTGTTTAAAAGTTACTTGATCAAAACACAGATTTACATGCCTTGTGTGTCCTTTGCTGACTGAGGGGTGTTACACCACCACACCTTTAGCACTTACTGCATAAACACTGGAGCCTGTAATCATTATCATCATACATGTATTTTTTCACTTAACTAGTGTAGTTAAGTGTTTTCACATTAATGCAGTTTTTTGTGGTTAGGGGTTTTTTTAAATTTTAATTTACTACATTAATTAGTGTTAGAAGGAAAAAATATTACTTATATTTGTAGGTCAATTATTATAACATCTAGTTGGGCCAAAATAGTGAAAATACTGACTTGCATGTTACTACAGAAGAAATTAAAAGACAGTAAAGTCATTATTGAAAATCAATGACTTAATGGAAATCAAGCACTCAACAAAATAAAACCAACTTTGTTTTCTTCTGAGAGCAGAAATGTGATGGATACAAATAAGTAACAAAATATGATGTATTCAGTTTCTTCAAAGTGCAGAGATGTAAATCACAAATATTTGGATTTTTAAAAAGGCAGCACTGCAAGGTAGAAGACAAAACATTCTATGGAATGAATTTTGGCAGGAAGAAAATCCAAAGTATATTTGCAAAGTTTTTTGGCAGTGAAAAGTCTTTTGGCTTGATATAACATTGAGCTCATTTACTGACATCGGCCTTACAGTATTTGGTATCTTCCATATAATACAAAAATACCCATGAAATGAATACAAATAGCACTACAAATGATTCAGAAAAAATTCTGTTAGTCATACAGAATAATTTAATCATCTGTCCAGTTGATATCACTTATGTATTTTCATCTCAAAACCATATTTTTAGCAGAGCCAAACACAAAACTATAATCTGTATGGACAAGGAATGAACCCACACTCAGCTCAGGTGGGCCTGCCTCCTGCAGCAGTAACTGGGTGGAGGACACTGCCCATTCATCACAACAGGGCTGCAGAGCTGACACACTTAAGCCCAGATTCTCAAACTGAGTAGTTACACAGGTATGGGAAACTCACTGAGTGAGTCAGTTCACTGTGTGGTATATCAATAACCCTATTTTGTCCACTAGAGTATAAAAGAATATTTACTTTTCACTCTGTCAGTTGAATATCCCAAACTTTCTATATTGAAGTAACAACGTCACCAGTAGACACAGCCTGAATAAAAGAAATCTAGAAGTAGTTGTTAGTAGTATTATAATACTTGTAGACGATGCTGCAGCAAAGCTGCTTCTCCTCAGAAAAACTGTTGCTTCTGTTACAGTGGGATCCCCAGGAGAGCAGGGAGATGAGGGGCGTCACTGGGGAACATGTTTTATATCCCACAGTTGGCTTGTCTCCTCTGTGGCTGATGAGACAGAGGTGACTCCTCCAAGGCACAGGTTGGCACAGGAGCCTGGGTCAGACATGGGTTACCTTGGCAAACAGCCACCCTTTCTCCACAGGGAGCCCAGCAGGTTAGCCACCAAAGCTCATCAGCCAAGGCAGAGGCCACGAGCTGGTCACTGGAATGCTCACCAGGACCACCCTGAGGATCTCAGAACCGAAGCACAGGCAGCTACCCTGAGCCCAAAGAATAATTCTGTAAACAAACCACATTCACTCAGTGACTGGCACCAGTGAGCACATTACACTTAATTGTTAGGACACACCTTCTAACCATAAATAACCCACAACTACCTCCCACACCTATGTCACAACTGATATGAGCAATCCCAGAACACAGGGAATGAGCTTCCAAACGAAGTCTATTACAGGGCACATTGCTACAATATAAAACAGATGTCAAGGCAGTAAGTGTGAGTAATTTCTCCAGAATGACATTTTTGTAATTTCTCTACAATTACACTAACACGTTTTGGTTTTGCTTTCACACAAAACAGAAGCTACTTTGAAGAACATAAGGTATAATAACACAGGAGACAAACGTGATCCAGTATGGGAACTCTCACCTTTCTATGCAAGTTCCTCACAACATCCCACAACCTCCCAATTCCCAAGACTGTCACTACATTATATTACATCAGTATCTGACTGGTTCAATCCTTGTCCCAAGACATTCAAGGCCTCTCCAAACAAGCAGTGGGGAATCCCACAGTGGGTGCAGGAGGAACAAGGACAACGCTCAAAATCATTATCAGACAACACTGAGACTGGTTCAGATTTATTTCAGCTGTTACTAACTGAAGTCTCTCTACTCTCCTGAAGCAAAAGCACTTGAATGTTATTTTTAAATCACTCTTTTAATTAGGGATCTTGACAATGAAAGCAAAGCAAGGTCATGTCCCAGGATCTGATCATGTAACTGCAGGCTTAGCAAGGAGGATGGATACTAACAGTTTTACAAAGAACAGACTAGTTGAGCTGGTACACAAGGCATTTGAGTGTATCCCATGAAATAATCTTAGATTTAGCCTTCATTTAAAATTTGAAGAGACGAAAATGCAATTCAAAAAAAATGCTTAGTGGGAAACTGGAATTAAATTTATTTCAAATTGACACATTAAATATATTCTTCAGCTCAGCTGCCTTGGGAAAAATGTCCTCCCACATGAAAGAAGTATAATTTGGAAGAAATTGGTTCTATCTGAAAGTTTTCCTGCCTTCCCTTGAAATCCTGCTGTCATCTGCCCCTCTAACAAATTGCACTTAACATATGGTAGGCTCACGTCAAACTTTTCTACAGTTCAGCAGCAGAGCATTTGTAATCTTCTGTAAAGTAAGAACAAGGGTAAATATTAGCCTGAGATCTGGCAGAGAAGTCATTGAGAAAGGCTCAGTGCTCCTTTGAGAGATGGTGGAAGGACTCTGCTGTTAGTCCTGCTCAAACACAGCAGCCCAGACGGGCCACACACTCCACCTGCTGCCCAGCGAGGCACACACGCTGCCAGCACAGTGTGCCTGTGTGTGTGGCACAACCTCTGCCCACAGAGCCTTCCTCACAAACCTGGGCAAAACTGCACCAAACCTCAGTGCCCAAAACCAGGGCCTATGCTACTAAACACAAATAAGCCCAGATTTTGACTAGTGATGCAAGGTAAAGGAGCCTGAACAGTGAGAAGGGCACAACCTGGTACATCCTGGACTGGAAGGGAACAAAAAGAGCCTCAGGCTACTTTTTATGCTTTCTTGATCTTATCCCACCTACTATTTTGAGGCTCCAGACTGCTGTTAAGTTGATCATGTTGTCCACAGTGCCCACAAATGGCGTAGGAAGGAATAGAGCTTTGGGCATGTCCTCATTTACTATCCAACATGGCCTGTCTGCCAAACAAGGAGTCTCCCTCAGGGTAAACCTCCTGGCTTGGAGGCAGATTAGTATCATGGAAGATAACACAATGCCATGTTTTATCCAGTTTTAATAAACACATGACCCACACCTAATTCAAGCTGTCCTCCAGTGCACTGCAGCTCTCTCAGGTAATGTGCAAACAGCTCAAGGCACAAACCACGACTCTTGCAGAACCTGATGCTCACAGTGAGCATCTCATGGAAACAACTGCAATATCAAACACAAGTGTATTCAAAACTCCTTTCTCCTGGATGGGTGCAGCACATGACACACAAAATTCCCTCTCCTCCTCTGTCACTGTTTCTTTTATCTTCCAGACTCTTGTCTACTGCAGAGGACAGCTTCCTGTTGTAAGCTTTGGGAAAACCACCATGGGAAAGGACTGCACAGGCAATTGCAATTTTGCTTTTTGCTTCAGGCATCTGTTAAATGCAGAGAAACTTCTTAAGGATGTTAAAATAAATGACCACCAGTGAACTTTGATCAACATGTCTCACTCCTTTCTATGGTGAGTCTCCTTTCTGTGGGGAGTAGACAGCAGTTTTTTGCTTAAATTTATGGTAATTTAGGTCATGCTTCAGTGAGTTATTAAAAACCTGTAATAGGAGCTGACTCACCAACACAAATATCAGCCCACCCACAGCCATGCAAGAAGCCCCAAAAGGAAACAACAGAAACTCAATTAGAGGGACAATTTTCATCTGCAGTAGTAAGATGAGTGTTCACCAAAGTATTTTCAGAGCTCTGCTGGTACATGAATTGCCTTTACATTTCTAGGAGAATATTTTGCTTTAGATGCTCTTTGTTGTTGTAACTGACAGTTAATACTATTTGATTTTTGCCTTTACACCTTGTGAAACAGCTCCTGGAAATTTCTGAGTCATAATCCACACATTGCTCTTTGCTTTTAAACAAGACATTTTATTTTCAGATACGAGATCCTCCCTGTAAACTAATAAAATGGTGATGACACCCATTCATCTGTCATCTAAGGCTGCAGCTCTGATAAAGAAACATTTTTTCCTTGAAACTTGTTTTATAAATAGAAAGCATTACAAAAGGCACTTAACTCCTTTAGACAAGAGAATTTAGGTGCCACACTCAAGTTACCAGTCGGTATTAAAGTAGAAATTAAATTGATTTTTTTTTGTCCACAATCTTTGAAGTGCATTAGTTCAGACAAAAATATAAAGGAAAACCAAGCTGCACAAAATCGTAGTGCCACAGGGGGCTCATGCTATACCAGTGTCACAACAAATGTGAGGAAAAAGAGAGAAACTCCTGCCTCCATTTTTGAATTTAGGAATAAGACGAATGTCCCAATAATATTTAGCTCATATTTACCTTGTTTCCAGAAAATCCAACAAACTCCAGTAATCTCAGAATCCGTGCAGGGAACATGGACAATGTCTACAGAGAGAAATCCAACAGTTATGCAATAATAGACTTTCTGCCTCTCAGCTACCCCCTACAATTTTTCCCAACATAAAAAATAATTTCTAAAGTATATGAATATCTGATTTTCTTAGAACAAAGCCTGGGATCCTGCACTGCCAGTGCACACACCTAGTTTGAACCACATGATCAGTACCACAGATGCCAGTGGAGCTTCTCGGGAATTCAAGTTAGGGTCACTTCCAGGAGGTGGCAGGACTTCAGCTCAGAGTAAGAACTGTTGGTACATACCAGATTAAAGGCTCCAACTCCAAGTTTTACACCTCCCTCAAAATGAAGATGGTTCTCTCCTTTGACATAGTGCGGGGACTGTATGAGACTGTCCAGCTCCCTGAAAATGCACGAGATTCTGTTACACTGTCAGTAAATAACGTGATCAATTACAATTCAGTAAGAAAGTAACCCATTACCTTGAACTACCTAGGAGTTCAAAATTCCAAGTTGTCATCTCACCCAGGTGAACAACATCTACAATATTTTGTTGGATTTGTCAATAAATCATTTCTGTCACATTACTATCAATTAAAAAAATACGGAGTTCTGGAGAGGAATTCCTGTCAACAGCCTGGAAACGTTTCAAGAATGGCTACTGGGAGCAACACCAAACTTTGCTACTGCAAAGAGAGATGATAGGGCAGTGCAAGAGAATTAATTTGTTGCCAGCAGATACAGCACTATCCACTCAAAGTGAAGACTTCACAAGGGACCTGCATTTAGAGTCACTTTCAACCCCTACAAATATGGGCACTCATCTCTCTCCCTCTCAGTGTATTTCTGGAGACCCTGCATGTGATGCTGGTTTGTGTCTGCTGGACACATGACTGTACATGGCCACTCTGAGGCCAGATTTAAATTCCTAAAATAAATAAAATGTGATGCATGTTTAGCCTTTGCTTTTAGAATTATTCGTGGGTCTGTTCTACTGTGAAAGTCTTCTGATTCTTTTTATCCACTATTCTTTTACAGTATATGATGACCTTTCTTCCCTGAAAGAGAGTCTCAAAAATTGCATCTTTGCCACACTTACACCTCCTATTTTTCAGGTTTGCTGTTGTTGCAGGTTATCAAGCAGTACTGCCAACAGCAGGGAAGGGAAAGATGCCTTTTTTATAACAAAAACTAAGTTGTAAAAAGCACTGATCAGTCAAAGCAAGTAAAGCCTTGCTGCCCCGTTTCAGTGTTTTCTCTATAAGCTGTTGCACCACAACTCTCACTAAAACTATGAACAATTATTTCTTCCCACATCAAAGGTACAGCACAAAAATCATAACTGCTGGTCTCACATAAAAACTTTCCCTTTGTTAAAATACATCTTTTGTTAACATGCAAGCTGTTGTTGGCATTTTTATTAGCATACTTTTGAAGATCACCTAAGAGCTACTAAATCCACAGTATTTTATTTTTATATAAACTAGAGCTGATCTTGACTCACTGAGGCACAACTGGATATGCTTTGCAAGATGTACATTTTAATGTAATTTTTAGATTTTACTGCTGTACTTCAAACTCATCTGTACATGCTGGAAGTGACTCTCCATTATTTCCTGGATGAAAAGAATTCTGCCTAAGCAGATGTTTTTGGCTTACAGGCACTAAGTAATGAGTATACTGAGTTCAGATAAGCAGCCCTGCTTATCATGTGCAATAGCATGCACCTCCTCTCTAGAGCAGAACTGCTGTACTTAACCAGATTAGAAGTCCAGCTCGCCAAATACATCACTCAGACAGTGGCAACTGCTGGGAAAAGAATTGACTGCTCAGAGACTTTGTGATGTGAGGAGCCTGCATCTTTTTACTAAGGTAAATAGCCCCTATTTCCTGCAAATTTGTTCAATCTCCGTCTGAGGCCATTTATACTTCACAAGCCCTTCAGTGTCTTGTCCTTTCATTTTATTCTAGTTCCATGCACTTATGATGGAATTACTTGTGCTTAAGCTACTGGTTTGAAATGTTCCAAAAAGCTGCAGCTATAAAGAAAAGCCATTTCAATATGCCTAATGACTGTGTTGGAATATTTGAGCAGCAGCACTTTTGACTGATAGAGTAACTTAACCACGTCATCACTGTGACTCACCTGTATGTTTGGTAACTGTTTCGGACTTTGATGCCTCCTTTTATGAAGCTAACCATATTCTCATCCTGTTGGAATAGAAACACATTAGCTATATGAATTTGTGAGTGTTATAAAGGGTTTTTGTCTTCTGGAGATGAACACATACCTGGAACATAACCAGCATGGCACAGACAATACAAGCCTCTGAGACACAATACGTGGATTTAGGATTTCCCTTTCTATATTAAACTATTTTTTCTCTGTTCAGACATAGGCACTTTATTTTGATGCCTTCTGTGATCAGTTTAGCCCTTGTCACCACTGGATCATCTGAATTTGCATTAGTGAACACAGGGACTAAGCTAATGAATGTCACCTAAGGTGACAATGCAAGTACATGCACTTGTGGCTCTTTCACAAAACAGCTTTCTCTCCTTTGTCCTTCAGCACCATCCGGATGTACCTGGTGCTGAGCCAGGAAATGTCCTCAGGAGTCTACAGAATACAGTTTCACATCCCAAAAAGGGAAGTAGGGTCAATAAAGTTATGCAGCATATGCTCTTTCTGGACTGAATATTCATTCATATATATATATATAT
>VWZD01000577.1:10882-29197 GCA_013396695.1 Sakesphorus luctuosus | reverse complement strand
CTTTTGTTTGTTTTGTTGTTTGGGGGTTTTTTAATTATCCTTTTTCATAATACAGGAATTATTTTTTTTCCCCAGTTTTATGTTCTACTTTACATCCACAAGGTTAAAGTAACAAAATGAGCATCTGAAAATAACTCTTGGAATTCTGTTTTCTTAAAATTAGGTTGTTAATATGTACAATCAGGCCCCATAAAGGTTTCTGCTCAAGAAAATAGGCAACAATTTCAGAGAATTCTCGTGTGTCTATTCAGCTAATTCTCTCTTAATTGAGAACTAAGAGGGCTGGAGGGACTTAAGTTACAATGCTACTTTGTGTGCTTTCTATCCAAATTGAGTTTTTTCCAGGTTAAATACACTGACATATTTTGAAAATTTTCACATAGAAATTATGGCTTTCATTTATACCTGTCTTTTAGAAGTATTTGTGCTTTTGAAGTCAATAAATAGTCCTACTTGAAACACTTGTACATCTTCCTGTCTTGTAATTTTTTATATGACATGAGAAAATGAAATATTGTTTCAATTAGCACTATCATAGCCATCAAAAGAACCACAGGGATGTCTAAAAGACTTGCATAGTTCAAATCAATTCACTCAAACACCTGCTAGTAAGTATGCATTGCCTTAAAAAGTATGATTAACATTTGCCACATTAAATTACAAGGAAGGGAATGCTGCCATTTTTAAAATGGTTTTTTATTGTTAGTTGGAGTACCTCTCTTTTCCAGAAACATAGATATTATCAGCCTACTAAAGAAATCTGTTCTGACAGAAATGTCCAATAATTTGTCCCTGTCACATGAAAAATTAGTATCTTCCCTTGCCCATGTATAAGTAGCTGAAGTGATATTGTATATATTATATATTGTATATTTTATTTATACAAAAAATAAATGTTCATCTCAATAGTAAAAATGCTCTGTCATAAACCCATTGCTTCAAAATAAAAATTGTAATACTGTTGGCAGTACTATTAGTATCACTTATTGCATAAAACCAAACCAACACTCTGCTACTAGAGTAAAAGACACCTCTTTCACATGTACTCTTTTTTCAATGAGGTAGAGAAGGTAGATGCACACAAAAGATTTTGTGAAGATTTTGACATATGAGCCAGTAATTCCTTGACAGCTTCTGAAGAAATACAAAGGTGTAGGAAGTTTCGTAGTATTCAGGTCCACAGAAAGGCACAAAAAATTAGACGTCTCTGTGTGGTATTATCTACATGCTATTTATCTGATTTCCTGCAATTATATTTGGAGCTCAATTCAGTTGTATATATATGGATGTCTAGTGGCAATGAAATGAAATTGAGACAAAAATGAACTATCTGCCTATGCATTTTAGGTGAGATGAGCTATACTATCAAACCCCCAGCTGCTGGCCAGAAAAACTGCGCGATTCTGCAAATCTTGTCTGTCTAATAATGTTATGTGGTCTTGAACAGCCATCACATCTTCATTAATAGCAGTGCTTTAATCTATAATTAACTTCTGCCAACAGATCTAGAAAGCTGCAAACATGGTGTATAAGTAGTTTCTGCGATGAAGGACTTTAAGAAAGCCTTTTACTTTACTGCCTCTGTTTGTTACAGACTTGATGAAATTGACCACACATACTCATCTCTGACAATTTAAGATAAATTTGGGTGTTCTGCCTAGAAGCCAGTTTTCATCAAAGATAAATCCTTCCCTTAGTATTCTTATCATGTAGTATCTTCTTGTCCTTTTATGAGAAATCCTAGGGAAAATGGCAAAAAAAATTTTGATTGATTATTTATGGACATTTGTCTCAAATTATTGGTGCTACTTGAGATGTCTGGATTATTCAAGATAGATTATGCAGAATATATATGGTAAAACTGTGTCTTTCTGGAGTAGCTGTTAGAAGAGCAGGTGTTGGAGGCCACACAGGCTTCTGTGACTGATCCTCATTTTGAACCCAAATATGAACACATAGGCCTTGAGTTACCTGTGTAAAAGTTGCCTAGTGCCATTTAAGAGATCCTAGAATATCATTCCAGGTCTCTTTGTTGTGAGTCAAGTGTTTTCCACAAATCCTGATTCATATCTGTCAGGTCCAGTGGATGTCTTAGAAATAATTTGGTTTCTGCAAGAAACACAATTTGATGTTGGAAATACTAACTGTAACCCAATGGAATTGTATACCCACTATGAAGATACTGTTTCTTAAAAACAGATGTAATACCATTTTAAATGTCTAGAATATTTTACCAGACTACTATCCTCTCCAGAGGAGAACAGACCCGTATGCCCACTCTCCTCCAGGTGTCTCAGGTGCTACGGTGAAGGCATGAGTTTTCAGGCAACTGGTTACATTCACTGTTTAAAACCAGATGTTTAATCCCTGTTGAGATGCTCTGAAATTCCAACAAAATTCCCACTGGTATTAAAGTAATAAGCTGGTATATGTACTGTAATATCTGCTAATTTCTTTACATTAAATTTTCTTAATTGGCAATGGAGAGAAACAAGAAGTTTTGGGATGCAATTTATCATACTTAATTTAGATGAGGTCTATCATGATACAAACCATGAAACAGTGATGTGTCCTTGCCACAAAGAGTCTAATGTTATCCTAGGCTGCATTAGGAGTGATGCCAACTGGTCAAGGCAGGTGACTTTCCCCTTCTCCTCAGCACTAATAAGGCCACACTTGGAGTTCTGTGTCCAGTTCTGGGCTCCTCAGTATGAGAGAGACATGAATGTACTGGAAGGAGTCCACTGAAAGGCCAGAAAGGTCTAGGAGAGAGAAGACTTGGGTGGATCTTATCAGCAGTGTATATTAAAACCTGAAAGGAGGATGTAAAGAAGACAGAGCCAGGTACTTTACAGTGGTGCACAACGACAGAGGCGATAGCCACGTTCCCTCTGAATATCAAGAAGTACTTTTGTTTCTTCTAAAATCACAGTAGCCTGAACATCGCACAAGCAGAACTTTAAATAGTGACTGTCAAAACAAATTATTAGGTAATTTATAGATTTGCAAAATTAAGAAAAAGCTTTGCAACAGTTTGTACCCAGCCTATTTTAATATTCTTGCAGAAATGTTCCTACTTTTTTTTCCTCTTCATCATGACAGCAAATTTTAAAAGTTAGTCTTTCATTCACTGCTCTCAGGTGGATAATTTTTTCAGGTAGTAATTAAGGTTGCAGTAAAGAACCACCTGCTTCTCAGATAAACCAAAACACACAAAGTTTTATACATCCTAGCTTAGCAGTTTGAAAGATTATAAGAAGCTTGCAAATACGGCTTTGAAACATTGCCAATGCAGTTCTATGAAATGAAGTGCAATTATTTGGGATTCAATACCCTGTTTTATTGTTTAAGACAACATAATTCTTCAATATGGTAATAAAGGAATGTATCCACATGTAAGAGCTAGCAGGAATTGCCTTTGTCAACAGGAAAAAAAATGGGTAAAAGATGGAGGAGAGTAGAAGGGGAATAGAAGGAGGAAGGACAAAACTGTTCCATTGAAGTCAGCCAAGAAAATATTGGTAAAAGGAAACAAAGCTCAATAAATTAGTAAAGACTGTAGTTTAATTCTCAACCACTATTAGCCACTACACTATGACAAAAAAATTAACATATTAAAGAAATATTTACCCTTCAAAACAGTATAAATAAGTACATACAAGCAAAAAAATTAAACAAATAAATAAATAAAACCCAAGTAAGAATATTCCTTCAGAGTACAAGAATGTTGAAGATTTTTTTGAGATTTACATGAGTTCATCTCTGAGTTCAAGTGCTACAATTTTATTTTCAGAATTTTAATTTACTATTTATGACCTGCTGTTGACAGAATAGATTAGCAACTAAAGTCACCTGTATATTGATCTACCAGCACACACCTTGAAAGAATTTGTCATTAAACACCACCAAAAAAACCTAAAAAAACATGTCATCTTAGAAAATATTGAAAATTTCACACAGATATGTAATGAAAGATATACATTTTGATATTGAGGTTCTCCTGAATACTTTTAGAGATATTTTTTAAAAATTATTTAAAATGTCCATATTTTATGGGATTCAAACTGAAACTTAGTATTCTTCCTAATATAATTAAATTTGTGTATTCATTTTTAGAAAGGCTGTCATACTACAGCTCTTGTGCTCTTTAGATAGGGGTTTGCTACATGGATATTTGTACTACACTGAAGTGAAAAAAAAAAACCTATTCTACTTACTAAATAACAGATGTATACCGCTGTAGGAGACAATTATATCTATTTGTATACTGGAAAAGAAAACAAATACTTGACTTGAAGATACTTTATATGCTTTATAAAGGATTGACAAAACTTAGCTTAGTGCTGTAATTATATTATATTTGAATTCTATAAAACAATGTCAGCCACACTCCTGAATGATGCACTTTATGTAAATTAAATTTAAGTTCCTATTTTAAGGGAATGTAAATTTTAAAATTTCAATTTAAAAAAAAATCAATTTATTTTGCTATTCACATTTTTATCTTGATATTGTTTTGGCAGATTTATGTCCTTTAAAGAAAAAAATTTCAATTTTTCCTATGAAGCAAATTTCACATAAAGCTAAGATTACATATTTGCATTCAAACATTTTTTCTGGCTCTTACATAGGAACTGTGATTTAAGCAATTGAAATATTCAACTTACTTAAATTTCTTTAACAAAACATTGTATCACTCCTAACTTCAATGACCTATTTTTCTTAAGGCTCTCATGAGAATGTAAAACATTTTTTTTTTTGTTCATCTCAATGGTAATTTTATTTTTTTAATTAAATCTGCTTCTATGAAGACATGATGGGTTCAGGTTTTTTACAGATCAAATAACCCTTCCATAATAAACTCATTCTGAGCCAAAGGCATAGCAAGCAAACTGAAAACATTTTACTTTGATACTACCTCCAGAAACTTGACCTATAAACCACAGAATGTTTTACAATAGCAGGCAGACATCAATCTCGTAGCCTTTTTCTTTCCTTGGGCTTTGATATATCCTGAGAAAGTACACATACTTCTTGCCTCATATAAAAGAGGGATAGAAATGAAGAACTTATCATTTCAGTATTGAGCATATCTAAATCTGAAAATATGAGGGGTTTTCTATAGAAAGTTACACTTCTGAAAAGATGATACTATGATTTTGGAAAACAAGTCAGAACAATACTTTTAAAGGGTTACCAGCATGAAATTATGATTGAAGGGCAGGGTTTCATTAATCCTGGAACTGTAAACACACAAAAACGAATGCAATTAATTGTCAAAAGTTCTTGTGTGGATTTTTTTTTATTTGTATGGAGGGGGGTCCATTGTTTCGAGCAGTAATAAGGTATTTTGTCTGTGTTCTTTTAGAATTGTTTCCTTTTTCTCACCTCATTTGTTTGGGGTTTTTTTAAATGTATGTAAGTATATCAGGCAACAAGAAGTCAATATCAAATGCTTGCATCTTGCCAAAAAACTACTGTGCTGTCGACAAACTATTTGTCTCATCCTCTTTCTGATGTCTTTTGCAAATATGCTGGTTCCAACACAAAAGGTGGAGAATACTGTTTCTTTTACACCAATTTCCAGTTTTCTTTTCTTTCTATCTTCAAATAAGATATAAATAGGCAGCTAGAGAAACCTTATTCTTAGGACAATTCCCTCCTTTTAGATAGGAGAAATAATACCCATTTTAAGTATAATACCCTCTTTAACTGTAGAGAATTTTCCTAATTGAGATGGCCAACTCATGCTTTCTGAGAGAATTGGCTACTAGTATCAAAACATATGATGTATGTAATCTAAATGTCTGTATTCAAGATTATCTCAGTTGGTTAAAACTTGGTGCTGAGAGTATGAAGGTCATGGGCTCCAATCCCTGTATGGGCCATTCATTTAGCAGTCAGGCTTGCTGCTCTTTGTGGATTCCTTCCAGCTCAGAATATTCCATGATTCTGTGAAAATTACTGGGCATTTTACTTTCATGCTACAAAGATATAATTATTCATATAAGCAAAATCTCTTCCATATAGTTATATAGTTCCATATAGTTGTATCTTAGAAGGTCGGGGTTCTCATAGAAGTTCTTCACAATGTCATTCATGCCTCTTTCCCTCAGTTACAATACAGGAATAACATCTTGTGTTGTTGAATCCAGTTACAAAAAGATGTTGGTAGAAATACAACAGGCATGCAGTTTTCAATCAAGTAGCATTCTTCTACCATAAATGAACGCTTTAAGATCACATTCATAAGTATTTTCAAAGTATTTTGTTGTATGTAAGAAATTGAAGAATTTTTAAAAGTGTAGAAATATGCTTGCTGAGAACATGGAATATTCCCAATTATATATATGTTTGCCTACATAGAGCTAAAATAACCTTGCCATGATTCTATTTAGAATAATGCAAAAATGCATTTGATCTGAATGTGTTTTCATATTCTTTATAGGAAAAAAGTGCTTAAATATTCATGTAATCTGCTCCAGGAATACTGCTTTTTTTTTTCCTTAGTTCTTTTTTCTTTCCTATATATGTGTTCATTTTCTTTGTCCTACATAAGTAGTCTCACTATTACCCTCTGATGCCATGACAGACCCTATAAAACAGACTCCAAGCCAGGTCAGTGTGGGATAAGATAAAAAGGTGGATTCTTTAATGTCTAGGCTTAGAGCTTTTAGGAATACATGATGACATCTCCCGAACACTGGTTTCTATGGTTTTAATAATATAGTCCACTCAATCATTATTTTACACATCTCTCGGTCTGGCCCTGGTCGCTCCCCCGTTCCAACCCCTTAGGAATTGGGTCTGGGGTCGGTGAGACCCCGTCTTCCTCGGACTCCTCTTCTTCAGGCTTTTGGAGTTCTAGTGTTCTGATTTCTGGGTCACTCTGCCCCATGTTTATGTCTCATTCTGCAGGCCTTCTGATATTCTTCCGCTCTATCTTGGAGAGAGTCTAAACAAGACTAAATAACTAAAAGAATTTGAGCTACTAGTAAGTGCTAGGGGTTAGGATACATAAACAATGAACTTAGGCTGCTAGAAATAGTAGCATACTACATTTGCTTTTTTACTACAGTTACAAGTACTAAAAGCTATAAAAATGAAAAAAATCAAACCCCCTTCGGTATCACTCAAAAATGAAAGTGCTACTACCTGGTAATGTGCCATTTTTTTTGGTTTTAATGACTTTTATTTTATTCATCATGAAATTTAAAAGATAAAACATATATCTATCATATGAATAGGTCTTAATCAGAGTTGAGAACTCACATTTAAACCCAGTTCTGTTGTTAACTGATAAACACAGTATCATCATTGATACATGGCATTGAAAATCCACAGTATGACAGTTTTCTAAGCATGATTCTCCCCTGTGGAGCTGTAGTTGCAACTATTAAGTGTACCATTACTTTGCCAAAATTGGCTTTACCTCCAAGATTTTTGTTGCACTGTATCCAAACCATAGTGGTTTGTCTTTCAGCAGGTTAGACTTCAGAGCTCTCTGACTTTGGGGGTTTGCAGCAGGTTTCTGTTAAATCATATACAGTTGAAGTTTTGATCAATTACTATATTAGCTGTCATGTTTAATTTGATCTTTTGTTATCTGTTCTTTTCCCTTTACAAAAGAAACTTTCAATTTTATAGTCAAACACACTCAATTAATTCTTTCTGTTTTCTTCCTATCTGTGAATACAGCTGCATAGAAAAAAAAGTTTATCATAGCAGGTACCTTAAGACTGGAAAAGCCCATGTCAAAGGTACCTTCCCTACTTCAGGCATTTGGAATTAATCCCTCAGGCATCTTTGTTCAAATTCATTTCATTTTTCCCTTCACTTGGCATTGCAAATAAATGAACTGGAGATTAGGATAAAGTCTTCAGGCTATTAAGGCAAAGCTAAAAACCTTACATTTTGGACTTACTGGTAGTTCTCCTGTGTGTCTTCAGTTTTTAAAGTATTATGCATCAAGACATTCCTATATCATAGAAGAAAAACAAACAAATGATGGGTAAAGACAGTAGATCCCCTCAGGGTCTCTGTCAGACCTGGATGTGATGACCTGAATTTCTGTCCTAGAATTTTAATCTTGCACAAAAAAAAAAAAAAGCTTATTTTTATTTATATATATTGGATTACCGCCTTATCTGTGAATTAAATCTTATAGTGTTTGCCACCAAGAAGTTTTGGGGTTTTTTTCCCTAAAGAATAAAGTTTTAATGCACCATTTCTTTCTGTCACATATTTTTTTTAACAATACTTGAAGCATATAGTAAATAAAATTTGTTACACTGAACAGAACTCGGCTAATTGAGCTATTGAACATAGAAGTTAATACATTAAAAGCTAAAATCTAAACTTTTTTCTATTATTGTTTTTGATACAACTCTCTCTTTTTCTTCTTCAATACACTGGATACAATTAGAAAAATTCAATGCTTACTGATTTTAGTATTACCAGTCCAACAATATCTCTATGATAATACATCACAGCTAGAAAAGTGAAACAAGAAAAAAATCTGGTTTACTTCATCTATTAGCACTTGATAGCTAGTTATTGGTGTTTACTTCCAGATCTGCTTTGAGTATAGATATAAGAAGACACTGAAGTGTTGCAACACTGAAGCATTTAGGATGTATAACTACCTCACAGTTCAGCAAAGCAAAGCATTTAAATATGTATGTGATGTCCACAAATTTAAGCAAGACTGAAATAAAATGAACATTGTTGAATTAGGCTCATGGTCAGCTAACTTCTAATGTTAAGCGTAATTCTGCATAATTCAGGCTCAAAAGTGCAAAGTTCAAAGTGTAAGTAATTTAATCACAGATGTGTTTAAGCAACATTAAACAGTATTCCCGTATTTTATTAGGCACACAAACAATGACATAAGCACAACGATAACCATACATGCACACACAGATCCACATACTATTTTCTTTTATGTATTCATGCATATTTATAGAGATCTGAATTAGCAATATTATGCTGCTTAATTCTTTGGTCTATAGGCCTCTACTATTTTCTTGAGAGACACAACTGTTGATGTCAGAAATTACCATGATTCCTCCTGTAGAACATACATTTGCCTGGTTTTAGAAAATAATTCAACATTTCAAGGACTGAAATTATTGTATTATAAAAGATATTTCCCAATGCTCACTGATTCCAACTGTCTTTAAAGCCTGTTAGACCTCAGATTTGGACTAAAGAACCTTTGCTTTAGAGAGGTATTAGGTCATAGTTTCATCTTTTTGTTGAAAGATGAAATCTAACTGGCAAAAATGTAAACTACAGGATTTAAATTTTAATAACATTTAATTTGTTTTTACAGGATCTTCTGTAAAAAACTAAAAACATCTACATGTCTCAATGTAAAATATACTAATAAAGTGAAATTTGCATGAAACTAAACTTTGGGAAATTTGTATATGATACTAATATTCAAACAAATAATCAACTTTCCCTATGACTTCTTAGTTAAGCCTTCATGTGAGTTACGCGTGTACTTTATTTTAACAGAAGTGGACCATACAAGATAAGCTCGTGCCACCTACAAATTAATAATGTTAATAAAGGAGTAATCTTGTGTATTGAGTCCATACTAGTACTTAGCAAGGACAAATATAGACAATAATTGCTTCTAAAACTCAAATGGTTGTAGATATAATGAAACAAGATCAATAAAGGAATACACTTACATAAGGGTTAATTGTAATTATAACATACATTTTGTTGGAATTCAGGTTCAGCTGCAATGATTAAAATAGGTTTAGCAAAAGGGCAAAGTTTCTGGTTTTTTTTTTCAATAAATAAGGATAACTTTTACTGGAGAAGTTCTACAGATATGAGAAAGACCTTTTAACTTGTCTTCTTTTATGTTTTCTTTCTTTGTATGGATCTAAGTCCAGTTAGAACAGTTAGTTATAATGAGCAAATATCTAGCAGTTTGATGGCTCTAGGCAGACAAATAATGAGGGGAAAACTGCTTAAGTAAAAAAGTCTGATGAAGGGGAATTCCAGTAGTGCTGTTTTCATAATGGAGGTTTTGTAGTTTTATTTGCTGTTTTATTCCATTTCTTGTGTTATGCACAGTGATACCACATGTGAGCAGTAAGTCAGACCCAGAAAATTTTTAGAGCTTTTAGTTTTAGAGTGGGACTAATATGAAATATTGGGATGAGATGCCTGCAAAGGGTTTTTTTCTTTTTTCTAAGACATATTAATGTAACGATGGGACTGGGCTTAAAAATAGACAAAGGGAAAGACATTATTTCTGATGAAAAAGACACATACTTTATTAATTATGACAGCGAATAAATACAGACTCTCCTAAATGATGGTAAAATGGGGAATCAGTTTAATAACAGTCCAGCATGAAGTCTTATACCTGAAGCAGAGGGCGTTGACATATGTGGGAGACGTGTGCAATGTTGTCCAATCATTTTAAAGCTTCTCCCATATGTGATTGGTCAATTTTTTGAGGCCTTAGACAAGGACTTCAACTCCCATCAGCCACTCTGGTTGCTCCCTGGCAGCTATCCATGTTCATTCGCCAATAATCCCACAACTAATTAGTAGCTAAGATTACAAACATGGGCCATTAATCACAAAAAGGGAAAAGGAAGAACTGGTTGAAGACCTGTAAATTTAAGGCAGCCTTGCCTAGGATGACTGTAAGCTAGGGCTGTTCTTCAAGGACAATCTTTGCAAATTAAATGGTGCATTTTGAAGTGCAGAAAGTTGTGCATCCATGGTAGAAAGAAAGCATGGGTGAAAAAGGAATTCCAAGATCAAATTTGATCAAAAAATGAACTTTCCCAGAAGGTAAAAGGAGGAAGGAACAGCCAATAAGGAATAAGAGACACTGAACCTAAGCCGGAGCTTAGAAATGTGAAAGACATGCGCAAGTAAAGTTATTCCAACTACCTGGACAGTAAAATATTTCTGCTATAAAGCCTGCCCTCTGAACCTACGAAGATGCTGTTTGGGAAAGTGAAAAAGCAAATTCAGGGACTATTTAAGTAAACCAGAAATACAGAAGTGCAGACTAAATTCTTGGCAAAACTTACCTTTTTCTTCATGCCAAGCTGATCTTTTGCTTCCTGATTCAAAATATGTTCTAAATCTGTGATGGATTTGAGGTCAGATTCATGGGATTGTAATTTTTTAAGGGGGATATATATTTGATATTATATATTTTGCTATTTATCTGTAACTCTGTGGGCCATTATTTTGTAATAATAAGCAACATGGTTGTTATTTTAACTTGTCTTTCCCAATTGCAGTTATTTCCATCTTTTCAAACAGGTTTTTCTTCTCCTTATGTAATTTAACATGTAGATAGATATTTCCTTATATATCTGACATAAAATACTGATTTAGTACTTTTTGTGTATTTGGCTTAACCTCCACCCTATACTGTCTACTGTGACTGGTCTCACCAGTTGCATTTCGTTATGAATCTGAAAACCTACACATGATTTTCCTTATTTTTTCAAAAGAATTGTTGTCTTTTTTTTTTTTTTTACTTCATTTTCCAATTTCAAAGCGTCAAGAAATCTGACAATTAAAATACTTTCATTACTTTTGTATTCCTCTGCATACACTTCATACTCGGTACAGTATTTATTCAGCCCTGCTCTATTACTTGCTTTGCTCATAACTGGGGAACGGCTGCTGGATGCTATTTGTTCTTTTGATAATAAATAATAACATCTTTTAGCAACATTAAAATCTCTGGCATTCCTTTTTTCAAGATTATGTATGCTTTTGACCTAACTTTTTTGAACATCTATTATTTTTTTCTGTTTATGAGTGTCAGAATAAAATTTTCAATGCTTGCCATAGTTACAATATCAATTCTGAATAGTCCATTAAAGGTTCTGTATGGTGTCCCTTTAGAAAATTCATGTATTTATATATTATCACTTCTGATACTTTTAAAGAAGATAATTTAGAGATTCTCAGTATCTTGTGGAATCTTATAAAATGCTTGACTTAGTATATTTGGATAATCAAGATATTGTCTTTGGCACTGGAAATTTACAGTTACTGGTGACCTTTGGTTTTAATGAAACTACTCAGAGATCTATATCCTCAAGTTAGCAACAAACCTGGCTGTAAAAACAAACAAACACACAAACAAACAAACAAAAAACACGTGTGAGTTTTACCATATTAAAACAATTGATTTATAACTTTGGAAGAATTGTCTGTTATACTTGCATTACAGCAAAAATTTTACCCATTGCAAATATAAAATTTCAAGCAATAAAGATGTAATTTTCCAAAATTAATCAAATATTACTAAATAATGATGGCAGGTTGTGAGCATAAAAATTAATTGATGAAGGGTTTTTTTTTTTTTCCTAGATGGCTGTGTGAAACAAGAATAAATGCCACAGCCCACTTCCAGAGTCGTTCTTTTCCAACTTCAGTGATATACATGTGTTGCCCAAATTCTAACTTTCATGGTGTCCCAATCATGATCACAACCTGTAAATTGCTTCCAGCAGTTTGAGGTTTCTGCTAAAGTCATCTTGAAAAGGGTGGGAAAAGTACTTTGTATTTGCTCTTTAAGTTGAGAATTTTCATTGGAAAAAAATTTGTTTTCTCAGTGGTACTGACATCTCTAATGCAGTCATACTGAAGTAGAATCACTCCCTGATGACAAACACACTTCAGTCAATCATCTACCTTGAAGTTAAGTGCTTGGCTGAGGCACATACATTTAAAACTCAGTTGTCCTTGGGACCTTAATATAGTGAAGAAAAATAAGTCACATCTAGAGGCAGAGTGAGATCTTATATAAGTTGAATGGTTGTTTGACAGAATAAAACTACTTCCTTTTACTAGTTGTCTTAATCCCACTCTTGAGCCCAACTATTCTAGTTTATGTACACATTAAAAGTTTAAAAGTAAGTGGACTAATTCAGGCCTCAGAGAGTCAGACATAATATAATCTCATGGATAATTTTCAACGATCCTAATCAATATTTATGAGTGTGAATTGGAAGGAAAACAGAAAGGAAGATAGCAACAATAGGAGGGAAGGCCTCATCTGCATTGCCTGTTCACTCTTTTAGGTCATTTACTTTTGAGGTATTTCAAATACCAGACAAAGTTTAAAGACAGTGTAAGATCCACATAAGACTCAGCCAAGATGACTCTCAATTGTTATGTTCCTTCCAAGTGACAGTTTAAATATATCTCTCTCAAAATTAGAAAAACTTAATATTCCGTAATTTTTCATGAAAAGTTTAATCTATGTTGTTTTCCTCATTTCAGCACACAAAAAGCAAGCATCTTGTTTCTCTTATTCTCTTTTTATCTACTAAATTGATACTGTTTTCTAGTTACTCTCTATTATTGATGAGAATTTTTTTAAGTACTAGGGTCTCTGTGAATTTAACTGTGAAAGCAACAAAGCACTAATAAATTTTGTATCTGCTTAACAACAACGAAGCTTTGCATCGGCTTATTTTATTATTTTGTTTACTGCATGATTGAGAGAGGAGAATTTTTAAAACCATCAGAATTTTGAGTCTCCTGATAGCAACTGCTATATGTATGTCACATCACAGTAGAAGGTGTAGTAGTTATATTACTAGGAGAAGCTCATAACAAAGCCCTCCTCCCCAAAATAAATTCAAATGCATCAATATGGAAAACAGTGTTGCATAAGAAATATCTTGGGTAAGTACACTCCTAATATAAATGAGTTGGGGCGGGCACAAAGAGGGGATTACCTAGTTTTAGTGAATGGCCCCTATTTTTTACTGCTCACTATCAGGTTTAAGGAGTAGTTGATACTTTCCTAGGTGAATCAGAGCTGACATTTGCATGCTATTGTGCATTACTTTACAGGTGGTAATCCGTTTTCATATTCTGTTGACAACACACTGGAACACATTTCTGTCTCTGTTTTGCAGCATTTGTGGTTCTGAAGTAAGTACTGGTTACGTTACATCACATGTGCATCTGTACATTATCTAGCAATAATTTCAGCTATATAAAGGAAATAAAGGAAAAAGGATTTTCTCCAGATAAGTTCAATCAGTTGAGAAAAAGAGTTAAAGTATTTTATGATTTTTCATACACAATTATTTTTTTAATCACTTGCAGTATATTCATCTGTTTGACCTTCCCCTATTGCACATTCCTATACTTCAGACTGCTTTTTCTCTGGAGGCACCACAGACATGGCTGTCTCTGCCCAGCCCTCTCAGAACTGCTGTCTCAAAGCAACTGTAATCATGATCTATTTCTTTCCTGGAAAAGCTGTCCAGGATATGTCCCTTCTGTGTATTGAGTGGGTGCCTCTGAAACCAATCCTAGAATTGCAATAGAAGTGTGATACAAAGCACAGAAGAAGGAAAGAGAATAAAGATTTCTCGATATCAATTCCAACGATTAGTGGATGTTTCCCTTAGAACTTCCCTTACTGGTGCAACAGACTGAAGAGCTCATGAAAACTTCATATACAGGTCTTCTATACAAAGTGTCCAAGGCCAGGATGGATGGGGCCCAGAGCAACATGCTTTAGTGGGTGACGTCCCTGGCCATGGCAGTGAGTTGGAACTAGATGATCTTTAAGGTCCCTTTCAACCCAAACCATCATATCATTCTGTAATTCTCATGCCTCTTTACACCTCTTCCGTCTTCAACCTGGCCCATTCATTACCACATCAACAGATTTAAGTTACTACTGATTTTCTGGGGGGAAATATGAATATGTACTCAGAATATTAGTCACTCTCTGATATCCCTGAGGTGGAAGTAAAGTCTATACAGAGTGATGGAGTGTAATATTGTCTATAGTTTTGTCAATAAGTATATGGAAAGGAATACAGGAATACACTTTTTCTTCAGTGTCTCATTTAGCCATTTTTGGATATTTATGTAGATGCAAACTATCATCAAATAAAATTTAGTTTGCCTTAAAATAAATATACTAAATAAATTACAGGTGTTATTAACCTTTCTACTTAAGGGAATAACTTGGTAGTCAAGAATGTCCTCTTTAGGCAGACTGTTCTATAAATGTCTGATCTGGATAAAGGCATTTCACTGTGCAACATTTTGTCCAGATAATTGATCTGTCCCAGAATGCAAAACAGTGGCATAAATAAAATTATATTTTTAATGTGCATGCAGTATAAGACTATTCTTGTGGTAAGAATTTTCTACCTAACCCTGGAATTAATTCTAGAGAGAAGATTTTAAAGACGTTTCTGTAGGTCTTGACTGTTTTTGTTTCTTGTCAAAATAGACACATTTGCTCAAAAATATGCATAGGACTTTTAGATGTTATTTATGAGAATTTTTCTACTCCACAGGTAAAACGTAGTAAAGAAATGTGGCTTTATATTTTCAGTCTCTTAATGAAAAGCAGGTATTATAACATGTAGCTGTAGTATTAACAATAAATGCTATTGAAACATGTAGCTGTAGGATTAGCAATTTTTTTCTGTAATTACACAGTGATGTCCTACTCAAAAGTAATTGTTTTATCTTGTTTTCATGGACATAAATTCAGGTATAAAGTACCTAATTTATTTATTTATTTGTTTGTTTGTTTGTTTTTACTATTGTTTTTGTCCTAGAAATGCATCCTTAATACACTACCACTATTGATTGTCTTCATGCTTCAGTTACTCTAGATGCTGTACCATTGTTTCAAGTACAATATTTGGATAAGACAAGACATACTTCAGAAGTTCCTTTTTTTAGTAGTTACATATACTTAAGTTATTATTAAAAAAAAATAAGGAGAGTACTTGGGATTATCACTCTGTTAATAAGATTGAAACTTTTCACATTAAGAAAGTATTCTTAGCATCCACATAACAGTTTTGCATCTGTTATTTAGTCCTCCAGAAGGAACAGAGGAAAAGAATAATGGTGTGTTATTTTAACAGTAACCATCAAAGGACGGTTGTATCCAGATTTTTGCCTATTTTCCAATTAATTCTGTTCTCAAAACATGAAATTTTATTTTAGGAATTTATGTGCAAACCTATGAATTTATGATCCAAATAGACAAAGCTATAACAAGAAAGTTAAAATTGAAAGAAAGTTTAACTACGTTCATATAAATCGAATAATTCAATTATGACAGCTGTCTCCCACAACATAAGAAACCAAATGCCATTCATAAAGTAACCATTCAACCAGAAAATATACACAGATGAGCATTTTCTGCAGTGCTGTCATTATGTGTAACATGGCCGTGATTCTTAATATTCAGTACTTTAATGACTTTATCATACATAGTTTCCCATACTCATACATAATAGCTAAGTACCCTATGGTGAAAATATAAGCTGAACAGCCATATGCCTGCAGTCTTCTTGCAAACTGGGCAGGTTTTTGATTGGCTCTAGCAGGTTTGGGGAAATGACCATTTCAGACAGGACCCAGTCAGGCAGAAAATGGGCAGATGCTGTAAGTTGCATAATCAGTACAAAGAATACTCATCTGCCATTTATAGTACATGAGATTAACTGATGGGATACCGACTGATTCAGGCTAATTTAACAACAACCTCTAACCATCTGGCTAGAAAGCTGTATTTTACAAAGGCCCAATGCTGACCCACATAAGTTAGCCTAAAAAACATTTGGTAAGTTTAATAATGGATTATACATCAAAGCAAGAACTCATTACTGTTACAAGTCATGAAATATTTATTTTTAATCTGACAGTTCTACTACTGCTAAACAATACACGATTACACTGTGAAGCAGTATATATAATAAATGACTGACTACTTTTCTGCTGCGCTAGTAAATGCAAAGCTTTCCAAGCCTGATGATTTTACTTGCTGACAGTGTGAAACTGGGGGGGAATATACCCTCCCTTCTCTTCAATGGCATCTCCAGCACAAGATCTTCCTTTGCTCTTTGGAATTAACTTATAATTTTGCAGCAATATTCACCATAACTGACAAATTCAACTGACTTGTTAAATTCTTTGTATATAGCTTGATTTCACAAAGAGTCAGCATCCTGGAACCAAATTATACCCATGAGGCTTTTGCCTGAAAAGCCTTTTGGAATGTCATTGTAGAAGGAAATTGGTGTAAAAAAATGTATCATTCAGAGAATAACATGGCTGACAAGGTCCAGTTTACTAGTGATGGTTTGGGACATTGAAAGGACTCAGCCTGACTTTTAAAACTCAGAGCTGGCAAATCAAAAATTTGCATCAGCAAACCTTTTTCAAAGGCAGTGAAGTGATAACCATTCAACTTCCTAAATGCATTTTTTATTTATCTATTATTATTAGACTCACATGTTATAATGTTGTTGAAATATGGCAATGAAGAGTGGTTTTCAGGTAGTTTATATTATTTTTGGAAAACATATTTTATACTGTATAATGCATAATGATGTATACACATTTAAGGTTTTTTCCTAATTTTTAATCATGTTTAAATACTGTTTAGGTATAATAGTGTATACAAATTGATAAACATGTATGACATCTGGGAATGGAGGAAACTGCTGAAAAATCAGAAGGGTGTTTCCACATAAACTTTACACATTTGTGAGATGTACTGTCAAATTCCTTGAGATGTAAAAGTGAAGTATATCACTTGCACCAAAAAAGTACGTGCAATATATAACGCATATATCCATCCATTTACTATCCCTTCACCACAACCTATAAAAAAATATAATTCCATGTGAAGCTGTTTAAGTAATAGTACCTACTTATTCACAGATTTCAGAAAATCTTAGATTTCTGTTCTGTGGAAAATTCTGATACTTGTCCTACTCAGGCAAGACTATTTGGTCTCTCCAACAGCCAACAAACTGGTTTAAAAACTGTATGTACACAATGCAGAGAAGCTTTCTTTCATCTGAAATGGATTGTTTTAAAAAGTGAAAGTGCAGCACACATTGTTTGAGAATCTGCATTTTGCTTTTATGCAAACGAATATTCTAAGGCACATGCAAACCACTGTCTGGTCTTGGATCTGTTCAGCTCTTGTCTAACATAAGAAAGCTGAATCAGCTGGGGAACTCTGCCACTTTCAACCATTTGAAAGGGGCAAAATCCTCTGTCATCTTCAGAGCATGAAGTAATCCAAATAAAAGTCAAGAAACTACTATTAAGTACTTAGCTGTATTACCAGTTTTCTATCATGGTTCTTCTTTCTTCTTTGCAAATACTGTAGGTGTTTAAAGTGAAGTTTAAAGCCAAAATGAAGAATGCAAATTACGTTAGGAACGCAAAGTTTCTTATTTTACTTTCTTTTACTAGTGTTCTCTTTTCAAGGTATCTCTCTCTCAAGAAAACTTTGCC
>VWZD01000577.1:217-10859 GCA_013396695.1 Sakesphorus luctuosus | reverse complement strand
CCCCCCCCCCCCCCCGGATATTTATTTTCCAAGTATTTCTTCTATGATCTTTGTATTGATATTTCACACTTATATATTTCATTTATTTCACTGTTAGAATTTCTATCTCGCTTTCCTTTCTCAGGGCAAACTTTCTTTTCATGGTTGACCTGAGAGCTACCTTTCAGTCAAATTACAACCGGTGAGATACAAATGGGGATGCAAATAACATGTGTGAACAGAACAGTAAAATGAGTCTTAAAGAATGTTTGCACAAAACTGATCATGCCAAAGGGAGAGATCATTGATGATCAGCTGGACCAAAACATAAACTTTCACCTCTTATATATTGAAGGGAAAACACAAAATATCAGCATGTCTGCCATTCTTCAGCTACATAGGCAGTTTGATTGAAAGAGAAAAGGTCAAGATTTCTTCTTCCAATGAGAGAATCAAGAAGTGAATGAACTCTACCTATACATGTAATCTGATTTTGAAGAAAGACTCATACATAAATGGAAAACATTGAGCACATTAAGGTGTTGTCTTCTGTATTAGTCTGCCTTTTAATGGAGACTATTTAATTGTATCTTTTTTTTTTTTTTAATAGAATGTACAGTGGAACATCGCTGCCAAAATGTAGCACTCACTGAAACAAAGTCAAATACCAAATATCTCTGTCTTCAAATTCTTATGCAATTAGCTCATTTTATAAGATTGTCAGAATAAACTGCAGTTCTCAGAGATCTCATTCCTTATTTCACCTGCCATAGGATCTGCTGCCTACTCTTTTGTGATAAAATACATAAATACAATGGAATCTTTACTCTCTTTTCCATAGTGACAGAATATCTGGTTGTCAGTCTGAAAAAACAGAATTATTATTTTTTTCTTTTTTAAGACTAGGAATCCAAAATTTTCTGCTGACAAAGTGTCAGATATAATTCCAAGAATAGTCTGCTTCTGTTTGTACCTACATTTCTTCTTTTTCTCATCCTCTAGATACGGATCCTCAAAGTAGAAATCTATAAAAATAGAAATCTATAAAAAGTATCAACGGCAAAGTTAGAGACTACAAATACATCTAAGGGATTTGTTTTCTTTGTTTTCTTTCTTAACAAAGAGAATAGAGGAACAGTGCTAACCAGAGTAGATTTTAAAATTTTCATTTTAATTATAATATAGACATTTCTTAGATAATATTAAGCCTGTTTTTCACATACTATACTTTGATTTTACCTTGGCTTTGCTCACCTCTCTTAGGATATTAAGCCTCACATTCATTATAGCAGAAGTTTTCCTCTGTTTTTTTACACCCTTAAAAATTTCTTCCTTGTTTATAATTAGCAGACACAGCCGAATACCCCCCTCCCACTAAAGGTTTATTGATCACCTGCATATAAATTGTCCTAGACCCTTTTCAAAAATGTCCCTGGGTGTGACCACTGTTTTCCTTTGAGCAGACACCAGTGTCATTAAACCTGTCCTCAGATATTTATACATAAATTCTTACCTGGCTCATCACCAGCTTCATGACAAGAGTCCCTGCTTTCCTGCCCTGTTCTTGCTATCTTTTTTCCATCAACTGCAGAACTTTAATCACAAAAGCTATCCCAAAATGACTCTGTAATCATAAGGACGATATTGCTCTGTGTTGCCTCACAGACCTCTAGGTCCAACTGTTTGTTTTCCATGTTGCAAGTATTTGTTAACAGGCATTTTTCACCTCATCGTCAGTGGTGTGGGGTTTTCTTTTGCAGGGAAACTGTAATAACATCCCCAGCTATGCTGTCCTCTAGGGACCGATTGTCATCTGTGTCTGAACTTTTCTTCAGACAGCGGGCATTGTTCCCCAGGAAACCTAGTTTAAAGTCCACCCCAGTAAGTTAGCAAGCCTCCTGGCAAACTTGTGGCTTGTTTCCTTGTTTGTTTGTTTGTTTTACCAAGTGTATTCTATGTCCCAAGAATTGCTCATTCTTCATAGAGGTGGAAAGCTTTGTATGTAACAGCTGCTACACACTCAGATGTTGACCAATAGGATACCTCTGCTCCTACCTAACCCTATTCTTAATCTAGTGTGGAGAGCAAAACACATTAATAGGACTGCTCATACCAATGAGTAGATATCTCATCAGGATCTATAAAATACACATGTAAAGACAGGTGTCTGCATCTTTTTTTCCAAAAAACCTTTTATCTGGGTTACCTGTTTGTATAGATATAAACACTCTTGGACTGGCTATTAAGCAGATATAAATTGACTTGAAATTCTTTAATAATTTTTAAAATTAAAATTGAGCTGGCCAATTTTCCAAGTCATGCAAGACAAAGAGTTTGACCTTGACTGTGAAAATGGCAGAGAAAATATACATAGATGTACACATTTTCACCCATACAAAAAGAACATAATAATTGCAGCACAGAATGAAATGAGTGAAAATTTGGAATGAAAACATGGGAATATGCAACTATTTATACATTAAGGATTTATTTCTCTGGTGGTTTAGGTTTATGAGCCAATTAATCTTTGAAAGAAAGATATTTTTTATAATTATAGGAATCAATGTCTTGACAACTCAGATTAGAATTGTAAGCATAATAAATATATTGAGATTTTTACCCATGAGTTTCAACCATGAGCTTAGCTCAAACATCATGTTATATTTGTTGCCAAGTAATCATCTACATCTTTAAATTAGTAGTTTTTCTTATTAACAAAATAATTTTGGTTCTTCTTCAGTAGTCACAGAATGTTACCTCATAGAGTAATTTGGGCTACCACAGCTATTTTTACCTACTTCAAAGTGGTTCTTATGGTTCTTTTGGGACCTATTTAACACCAAAACCAGTCAGCAGTCTGAAAACTGGTCACAGCACACCCAAATGCACTTAATATCTATGGGCACCTTCTCCGGTTTTAATTTATTCATTGCTTGAAAGTCTTTCTGTAATGACAGAAAAATGCTGTGTCTTGACACCCTGCCCCCTGATCAGCCTCACAGACTGTGACACTCTTTCCCCTGCCCCTTGATGACATTGTCAATGGAGGCAAGATGCTGCCCACATTGTCCATGTAAGGTATGATTCTCTTAAATCACACTGATGTTGCTGGAGCCAAGGGGTGGTGTGAGTCTCACCTGCACTCAAAAGGCATTTGCACAATTGACTGTTGCTGTCAGAGGACCAGACATCAAGTTTCCTGGCAGCCTGATGTAGTCAGGGCATTGGGTGAGTTGCCATACAGGTGCATTGTGCTTATTTTTCTTACTGCCCCAGAGAAGTTTGGTTTATAAAAGTTTATCAGACTACATTACTGTTCATATCACATATACTTACTCTCTTTCTGGACAGAAAGAAGAGGAGATTTGATATCCCACCGCTCTCTCTCTTTCAACAGCCAATTGTGGATGTTTGGCAAAATCACAAGCAGTCAAAAATCATCAGCACAATTAATAAATGTAAATTGCTGAGGTTTTCTACAGGAAAAATACCAGTGTTTCTTTGAATACCCTATATCTTTTACTCATTTGACTTACCTGACCATAATGTGGTTTGCATTTTAGGTGATGAATAATGAAAGATTTTTCATGTGTAATGATATTTAATTACACCTGCCATGAAAGTATTTCATCACCTAATAAATCAATCAATAAAACTAAAATTATCATAATATGATGTTATACATTGAGTGGTGGCATATGTATTGGGAATATTTTGTGTTGGATTTCAAATGTCTTGTGAGATTTTCTGAGGCACAAACTGATTAGAAAAGCTTGTAAAAATGAAATAGAAGACTTGTAAATGCATCCTTTTTCTCAACCAGTTTGCTTAGCATGACAATGTTCTATAAAACAGAGGGAAAAATGCATATAATCATAATTAAATATTCTAAAAACCCTTCAAAAGCCACTCAAACTACAGTAAGTTTTTTTGGTTTTTTTTTTTTTTTTTTAAATAGTACTACTATGTTATGATGGTCATAGATATCCAGTTCTTCTACTCTTATGGAGAGCAATGATGGGACACCTGAGTATGCAATAGAACACACTTTCTTGGGTGTCAAACTTGTTGGGTGCTTCTCAGACTGGAGAACGGTACAGAAATAAATTTTAACTCACTGAAGGTTATAAATACTTACATTATCAATCTTATGGCTGCCTTCCTGTCAGTCAGATTATTGACATGCAAAGAGGTTTGCTCCCTCAGATTTTAGTGCAGAGATGAGACTTTTAGAAGTGTTTTACATGTTGAGGTAAGCATTTTAGAGCGTTGGCAGTGAAATAATTTTATAATCAAGTACATATCATAAAATCTTGGAAACATTGGATGATTTGGGTTGGAAGGGACCTTAAAGATCATCTAGTTCAAATCCCCTTGCAGTGGGCAAGGACACCTTCCAGTAGACCGGGTTGCTCAGAGCCCCATCCAGCCTGCCCTTGAACACTTACAGGGATGTGGCAGCCACAACTTCTCTGGGCAATGTGTTTTAGCATCTTACCACCTTCATAGTAAATAATTTCTTTCTGATATCCAATCTAAATCAATACAGTTTCAAATGAAAGCCATTACCCCTTGTCCAAATAGCACATACCCTTGCGAAAAGTCCCTCTCCTGCTTTCTTGTGGGCTCCCTTTAGGTACTGAAAGGCTGTTCTAGGGTCTCCACAGAGCCTTCTTTTCTTCACCCTGAACAATACCAACACTCTGAACCTGTCCTCATAGGGCAGGTGCTCCAGTCCCCTAATCACCTTCCTGCATAAATATAAATATGTGTATGTATATATATATATCTCCAAATTTTTTTCTGAATGTTTTATGTCTTATTAGAATTGAAACCTACTGCAAATACAAACACTGGACAATGAGCAATAATCTGGCATTCTTTCTTTATAGGTTAGCCAAACTATTATAATACAGGTAGAACTTCACTTCTCAAATGTATGTGAATATACTCACCTGCAGAAAACTATTTCTTCTTTCTGTCTCATTTAATAAAAGATTTCTATCTAAATTGTTGAATGTAGAAAATACAATAAAAAAAAATCTCAACTGATCTCTAAAGAGATAAACTGTAAAAACTGTAAGAGAGAAACTGTAAAAATTTAAGGAATCCATATTTTGCATTAAAAATGTCTCATACTACTCAGGACCACCTTACTTTTGTTTGAATTTTGTTGTTTTGGTTTTTTTTCTTCTGTGGAGTGCAGCACCAGTTTTGTGCCTCAGAACTCATTTATTGTCATCTCTTTAGCAAAACAAAAATAATACAGGTTTAGTTGTGTAAAATACATGGAAATATTTCAACATGCTCTTAGTGACTTAGGTATTGGGTTTTGTTCCTATTATCTTTTGCATGACTGTTATTTTATGAACAAGTACCTATAGTGTTGATCTAAAGCACAAGGTGTTCAGCCACTTGTATTTTTGCTGTTTTGCATATGATACAGACAAGGGAGCAAGAAGATTCCTTGAATAACTTTAATAAACTTGAAAGAGCAAGCCAAGTCTCCTCAAAAGCAGATGTGCATTAAAAAAAATATACACATTTCCAGTTGAAAGATCTACCAATACTCTTTGGCAAAATGCCCAAGCTTCTCTGTAATTCAGCAAGGAATACTTCTGTCTCACTCTGTAAATAAGCAGGTAAGATTAGATTTCACTGCATTAAAAGGAGACAAAGAAGGTATCATATATAAACACATCTATTTAACTGTCCTTTGATAAGCACGCATCAAACACGATCAAAATCCAGCTACTTTTCATTTGCATGAAAAATGAGATGTGAAATCCCACATAAATGGGTATGATGTGACAATTTCTATTCTTATTAGTACTATTGTACTCCAACTAACCCTCAGAGCCAAAATTTTAAAGGGTAGGATTTTCTCCCAAGACATTTTGTCATACATTAAGTGCAGCACTCAGCTTCTCAGTGACTGTCTCTTTAGTCTGCGAAAATAAAAGAATTCCAAGCCTATTCCAAGCCAAGCAAATAATCAAACATGGTCTGCTGGCATATCAGCCTGTCAATTTGATGGTTTAAGAATATGTATCATTTTCAAATTGGAAATATATAGCCTTCAGAAAGTATTTTCACATTTTTAGGGAATGTTTTTAAACCTATCCAAACAATTCTATTTTCCAAAGGATGGCTTTGGTTTTCTTGCCAGTATTGTCTCTGATTTGCAAGTCAAAAGAAAAGATGTAAGGGACATTGTTTTGTTAACCTGTGCCACTAGCAATTAATGAATGAATTACTTAGTAATGCAGGCCTTCACACCTTTCCTTACTTTTCCCTTTTTCAAAAAGATTACCCTCAGCCTATGCTTAAGACACATTAACCTTCTGCTATACAAGGAAAAGGAATCTGCATTCATGAATTGTTATACCACTCCTTGCTCTTTGTGAGACAGTATTGTCTCAGCCCCTGTCTGACTGCTATTAGAAAATAGTTCCATTTTGGAATCAGTACCTGATGCTTGCTAAATCACTGGATGGGATTTAGCATATACTTACTCCAGAATTTTCTGTGAGAAAACAGAGAACCTCCTTATTCCACTCAAAAAATCAGTCTGAATCTCAGGATAATTCCTCTGCAGTCTTGAGAAAGATAATCCGTCAATGGCATAAAACATCAAATAAGCAAGAAATAAATGAAATAAAATCCTGTATTCTGACCTTGACCAGCAGATAAAGGAATAATCTGTTAGTTTAGGGATGAGAGACAGGAATACATTAGCCTTTATACAGGAATATTAACTCAATCCCTCAGTCATTTTCCACCTTTTGTGATTTTCATCTCAGCCTTAAGGAGGAGTTCTTTCAGGAATGAAGATCATTTGTTTGTGGTAAGACAGCTTTATCATTATTTCCTTGCTAATTTTCTTCATCATCATGTAATGTTTCAGAAATCCAATCTAGATAGGAAAACAGTATTTTAATGGATCTACAATCAATTTTTTAGCCAATAGAAAATATAACACGTCCCATAGTCTTAACCGATTCACTTGATACAAATAGAAAATAGAGATAATAGATTTTCAGGGTTGTTCTCCGTCCCCTAGAAAAATAGAAATAGCAAAAGCAAGTGACAAATAAATTAAAGCTGTTAGACTATAGTAACACTGAGGGTTTAATATATTCTGCAGCATTGTATCAATGCCAAAGCATTTCAGAAAAAAAATAACACCCCAGTGAGCAATAAATATGTAACTAATCCTGTTTTAAACAGAGCAACCCAAATTTTTGTAAGGGTTTTGACTTGAATGAAAACACATGGCAAGATTCCCTGAAACTTTTTCCTTCATGATATTCTCATTTCCAGAATCTGGGATTTGTGGATAGTTTTATGACAGATCTGAAGACTCTTTACTGTTAGTTTGCTCTTCATATGCCCTTCAAGTTTCACATTTTTGTCTTTACAGGAATGAGTTTGCTTCTGTGCAGGTAGTTGGCATTGGACTCAGAACAATGTTTGTGGGCCATGGACACTACTGGGCAAAACTTGAGCATCTCTCAGCCACACACTGCTGCTGCTGACTTCTGGAACTTGTGCACTATGCAAAATGTAATTTCCTTGTGTTTTATTTTATTTTATTTTTAGCTAAAAAAGCAATCATCTAATAAGCTTAGGAATATATAGGGTTAGACAGTTTTTAAACAAGATGTTAAAGTTCAGAAATAAAGAGTATAAAATCTTATTCTGCATCTGACATTTGCACATAAGCAGCAGCAGTTCTGCCATGCTGCATCATAGTTTTCACTTTTTTTTTTTCAATTGTAAGAGTATTATATGTAGGATAATTGAAAGGTTTTATTTTATTGCCTTCCCTTCCTTTATAAGAAAAATAAAAGCCAACCACATAGTTAACACTTCCTAATCTCCTCACATACATTCATAAAACCATAGCAAAACAGAAAAAAATAGTGGGAAAAATATGTATATTTGACAATTATTTTGCATTATAATATTATGATTGTCCTTTCTTTACTGTGGCTTTAACATATTTTGAAATCTGTAATAATGTTACTTATAAGTTGAAATAATTATATTCAGAATCCTGAACCTTACGTAAGTTTTATAAAGTTTTACAATGAAGAATTCATAATCTCACTTTTCAATTTATAGTTCTGTTTGTTTTCTTAATCTTAACACAGTAAAGTGTCCCGAATAAATGTGACTCATGTTTGACTGAAAAACCAGGACATATTTTGGAATCTAAGTCTGTCTTGAGAGATTGATCTAAATACTAAACTATAGCATGACATCATTGTCTCTATCCACATGAAACCAGTGAGACAGAGGCATTCTTCACAGTGTCTTGGCCACTACTTTCTAAAATTTGAACCGAGGGGAATCCGGTACTCACTTCCAGATCATGCATCAGCTATGTTTTCTTTGTTTTCTACAGAAACTGAGCAGTTGGGGATGAAGTTGAGATGTGACTGGAAGTCTTTTCTGGCCCTGTGAAATAGTCCCAGACCACCTCCCTCCTATGGGGATGTAGTAGGCATCACTGCCCTAGTGATGTACAGAGGAGCTAGCTTTCACTTGTACCAGACACATCCTTAGAGGAGGCAGAAACTAACAACCATTTAGAACAGTCATTAGTTTTATGGAAGACTTGAAGTCTTCAGACAAAATCAGGTTGAATCAGAATTCAATACCTATAATGTCAATTTATGTTTATTTTTCTTTCACTTTTTCCCACTTATTTCCCTTATTCTTCAGAAACATTTCATTGGATTCTGAATAAGAATGAAACCAATTTCCAGACTTTTGAAATTCTTGATAAAGCACAGTTCGAGGAAATCTACACTGTAAACACATTTTTATTTTTTTCGTACTTCTAGTTTTCAAAATATGGCATTATACCTTTATTATTCAGTAAATTACTGTACTGAATACATTTTCTTTTATACATAATTCATCTATTGTGTTTGAAGTAGTTTTATTTAATCTTCATAATGGAATTTTAAACCATTTTCAAAACTTTCGATCTACATTATTTAAAATAGTTGCCTTAGATAGCTGGCAGTTGTGGCATGGGAAACAATAAAGATGTGGAAATTTTCACTAGACACTCCTGAAGATAATAACTTTAGTCTTGTACTTATGACTGTCTTCCCCAGGGGTGCACCACAATGAATGCTGTGGGATTGTACTCCACAGAAAAATGAGTAGCAATGGTAAGAGAGAAAAACTAAGCATTCGTCTGTCCTTGTGACTGCTTTGCTGCACAAAGGCTTCCCAATGCCATAGCTTCCACTTTGTAGTGTTTCAAGTATGTTGTCAAGACAACTGATTGGAAAAGCATTTCATTTGAGAACTTTTTTTTTTGGTACTACAAGTATTTTTTTTTTTTACATTGCCTCACTTTTGCTGATTTAATATTTGGAGATTTCATAGGTTCATGTCTTTTATTAGACAAACTCTGTTTCCAAGACCTACCTTTTGTAGAATCCTGTGTGGTCTACTGAGTGGGTTTCTAAAATACAGTTAAAAAATCAAATAATGATGTTTATATTGAAGAAAACTAGAACACATACTCAAATTGAATTAGTTTAATTGTGGAAGATAAGGCTAGAGCCTACAGGGTATAAACAATAACATTTTTTATACAGAAACTCCTATAATTTCAATCACGCAAAATAAATTTTATGCCCAAACCAATTATGAAGCTTCTTTAAGATTCTGTCTGTGATGATAACATACGCTTTCTAAGAGGAAAAAAAGATATCCCTATTTTAATGCTTCATGTATCAGCAGAGTTTACAACAAAGAGCTAGAAAGAAATCCCAGGAAGGGGAATGAAAAGTACCTAGTAATTTCTGTACAGAACACAGGATGAAAGGCATATTTACTATCAACTAACACAAATATTTAACTTCAGAAAAACAAAAAATATCAGGGCCATTCATTTCAAATGCTGTTTGTAGCAGAAAAGGATATTCACATTATTCATGACATATTTTATTTTCGATGTATCTAAAGGATGTTGGATTTTTCCCTAATTATCACCGATGAAAAGATATGGTTTTCAATTTCTATGAATATGTATTCAGATTTCAACACATGGAAAAACTTTTATATTATATGTGTTCAGTATTTTATTTTACAAGAAATACAGCAGTATATGACAATTTTGTGTAGCACAGCACATGGCTAGATAATTCTGAAGTAAAGAAATAAGTCAATCTGTGTGCAAAGCACATATAGCGCAGTGTAAATTTTAAGCCTATATGTATTCCTTAGTATTTAGTTGGGTTTGGAAAACACAACCAAAAAATAGATATCTCTCTCTCTTTTATTTATTCTATCATTCCATTATAAAAATGTTCATAACATAAAGTTGTAGATTTCAAGGCATTTTTTTTTTCTTGTTATCTATCTTGATTTTACTTGGAAAAAATATCCTTAAAGACAGTATGAAGTTAAGTTGCAGAGCATAATTTCTGGATCCTTCATAAAGACATTTCAATGAATTTTCCTATGTAAATTGATGTTTTAAGTAACTTATATGGTGTTAATGACAGACTGATTCACAGCAGAAGCTCCTTTTTACAGCAAAGAAAAAGACAGGGGTGTATTTAAAAGTGTGAACTAAATCACAAACTTGAAGTTCTTTGTAGTGCTTCAGGGGACTGTTAGTCAGTGGATAAAA
>VWZD01000575.1:56683-67171 GCA_013396695.1 Sakesphorus luctuosus | reverse complement strand
GGGAACGGCGCGGGAAGGGGGACCGGGAATGGATTTACCAGGAATGGCGGGATGGGAGCGGTGCGGTAAGGGTCACTGGGAATGGATTTGCTTGGAACTGCGGGACGGGAGAAGCCCAGGGAAGGCTCATCTCTTCCCACACCCAGCACAGCGTTTCCCTCCCAGATAAAGGTGGTTTCCCCTTTCCCTGTGAGGAACACATCCAAGGAAGTATTTAAACATCCTCTGTTCAGGTCCCTGTGAGACAAGGGGTCCCCAAGGTGCCCCAAACTGACACCTCCCCTCCCAGAGAACTCCTGCCCCAGCCAACCTGCTCCTGCAGCAGGTCAGGATGGAAAGAAAAGAGGTGGAAACATCTCAAGGCTGGAGCAGTTGTTACTTGGTCACACAAGAAAGGAGCCACTAGTTAAGTATCATCTCAACAAAAATAAATCACCAAAAGCCTTTGAGGAATGAAGCCAAGGGAATCACAAGGAGATTCAAAACCTGGTAAAAAGACTTTTTTTCTCCCCTCAGAAAATCTGGTTTTGCTCTTAAAGAAAGGAGGAAGTCTTGGAATAAAGAAATGGATGTCCCAAGTCACTGAAAAGTACAACTCCTTGCAAGTGCAGGACAGAAGTCCCACCACAAAGGAGGGAAAAAAGGAGGAATATAAAACAGCTTTTTATGTGGGAACCAGCCTGTCTGGGTTTACCAAAGCTGTTACAAGCTCTGCCCAAACAACCAGTGTAGCAGCCACAGTGTGGATAAGGCTACAGAATTTATCCCAGAGAACCGTTCCCGCAGTCAAAGCTCTCATCACATCCCTTTAAACCACTGCAGCCTCCTTTCTAAGACATTCACTGTCACCCCCTGAGGTAAGGTGGCATAACGTGAGCCCTTGGACACCCAGAAAGGGAGAGACAGCAGGACACCTGCACCAACAGCCACCTGCCTGTCCCCTGTGCCCTCGAGTGTGTGCCAGGCTCCAGCCCAGCTCCTGCCCAGGCAGGTCACCCCCAGGGCCCAAAGCTGCTTTGAAAACGTGCAGAAGTTCATTCCCAAATAATGCTTTCATCTTGTTTGCCTGCTGCTTCCTCAAGGTTACTTTAAGGAGTCTTCCAGCTGTTCAGAGGAGGAACCCCCATGAATGGTCCCATTACCTGTGAGAAAATCCAGCATAAGGGAACTCCTGCACTTTCCAGGGGGACCCAAAATGGACCTCTCAGCAGGATACTGAAGGAGGGGAGTGCAGAGCTTGTACATGGAATGGGAGGGCTGCAGCAGCATTTAGAGCAGGTCTGAGGCAGAAGTGTTTGGAGCAGGTGCAGTTCTGCCTCAGAGTGTGATTTTCTGGTTCTGCATTTGTAAGAACCTCCCATGTGGCTGTTTGGCCACACAAAGTCTGGCCTCCCTAGTGCAGGTACCCCAAGAGCTGAGACCATGGGACCACCTGGAACAGCTCAGAAAGAACATCTATCCAGTGACTAGAGCAGAGAAGATGCTCCATTACACAGCTGTTCTGGTCCACTTGTTCTGTATTTCTTGGGAGGAAAACTGCACCCTCTAGAAAAGATTGCAGCAGAGAGGGGTAGTGTTGCCCCTGGTATTAATTACAGATTGCTTTAAACCTTCAGTTGCTCTTGCAACACAGCAGCAACACCTGGCTGCACCTGTGGCACTTGAGCATCTTCTGAAGGGGCAGATTGCTTGGGATTGCCAGTAAGAACATAAGGTACACGCACCAACCTGTCCTGCAGTCTCCCCACACACCTTTGTGAGATTTACAGCAGCCTGTGAAGAACTGGCCTTCAGTGAAGGGCATTAACACCAGAAAGAAAAGCTGAAGGCTGCCCAAATCCCTCCTGCCAGGGCAACTCTGGGCCAGCAGCAGCTTAAGTAGGTCTTACAAAGAGTGACCTTTAACAAATCAATACCCATAAATACCAAAAACTGCAGTGTCAAACAGCCACACAGAGGTGAGCCAGCCCAGAAAGAAAGGGAAAGCCACACTGGATTAGTGTTCAATAAGGAGCTTCTGCACCACCCAAGCACCTGGGTGCTGGCAGTTTCTCCCTCTCAGGATCAGGGTTTGTGCTCAGCTCGACACTGGGGCAGGTCAGCAGTTCCCTCTGTAGTGTCTCAGTCCATGTTCACCTGAGCCTGCTCGACTGTGTCTGGAGTGCAGCATCTCCCTCCCAGGAGGAAGAAGTGTCCAGCTCAGGACTGACTCCAACAGGACCAGGACACAGCAGTGGATCAGCCCCAGCAGTCACTAATGACAGGTTCTGGTATAGCTGCTGGATCGTGCCAGAAAAGGACTCTTACTGTAGGTCAGAACTGCACCATGTCTCTTCTGGCAAGAAGCACTGCAAGACAATACCAAGGTTAGTGTGACCAGAGCAGGGTAGTATTATGTGAGCCACTGAGGCAGAAAACCCCAGTGCTCTGCCTGTAATGACAATCTGTCTTCATTGCACATGATTAGGTGTCCATTTCTTGTGTTTCAGAATCCTGATTGTAGCTGGATATGCTCCAGTTCAGAGCCAGGAAAGCAGCCCGAGGCCTCCCTGCAGCAACAATCCTGCTCTAAGGCTGTGCGTAGTAAGGCTTGACTGGAAACTACACTCAGGGATTAAAACCACCAGTGCTGCTCTCAAGGAGACCCCGTTGGTAAGGCAGTTCTGGATTCAGGCAGTTTGAGTGCACAAAGCCACCAGCTGTCACCGTGTCCTCCCATCTCGGCTTCCCAAGTCTCTTTCCCAGGCAAAGGGGTCCAATCACCAGAAACTGATTCAATCTTCACAAACCCCAGGGATGGCCAAGTGCAGACAGGAGGGAGAAGAATCCAGAAGTTACTTGAATGGCAGAATGTGTGACTTCACTGGAATACATTCTGTTCACAGGAGGAAGACCCTTCTATATTCACCCACTGAAATTCCCTGGACTCAGTCTGTCCTTTCCCCTTCAGAAGTTACTCCGTGTGTTATTTCCACAATACAGGAGTCCATCCCTTCAGGGATATGCAGACAGAAGGTTTCTTTCTCTCCAAACTTAAAGTCATTTTAAAAAAAAAGATACAAAGAACTGCTTTTGGCAGCAAAGAGGCATTTGAGACTTGGAAAAATCCAGAGTGCAGAACCCAAGTAAATGGGGAAGTAATCAGTCCTTGACCTAATAAATAGAGTATAAGTCTTCAAGGTGGCCAGTAGTCCAAACAAAACCTGAAGTCCTGCAGAGACCATGAGGAGCTTTAGTGCCCCACACTTCACAAGGGCATCTCCTGGGATCCAATGCCACAGCTTCTCTGACACCTTTTGTTAGGCCCATGGACTATTTGGAATCCTGAAGTTCCTTTGCCTTCTTCAAAATCAGATGAACATCAGAGATAGGGTAATCCTGTGGCAAAGTAACAAAGGGATTTCAGTGACTACCCAGCATTCCTGGATTGGTTGTTTCACTTAAGCAAAGCAAACCTTGACAACAACATTCTTGCCCTATCAGAACACTCTGCCATGCTCAGTTACTCCCACAACAGCTGCAGTTTCCTGTAACTCATCAAACCTCAATACCCTTCAAGAAGGTTTTTTGTTGTTTTACTTTGTCCTCCAAGGGCACAGCAAGCTGGGCTGCCCCAGGGCTCTCTTCATGCCAGACAGCCCTATCAAAGCCAGTATCTTTCACAGCCCCAAGCAGGAACTGGCAGAACCTGAGATATCCAACTGTGCAGTGCAGGCATTTCCAGCCTCAGGCTCTCATAGATCTCAGAACTAAACAAAACCCTCTGGCCAAAAAAAAAAATAGCAGTATTACACAGGGTTTTACAGCTTTGCTTGAAATTAATTTTTTTTCCAAGCCAAAGGAACATTAGAAACTTCCAGTCTATGATGATTTCTCTGTGGGCTACAACGGGTGCACAAGCAAAAGATTTCCCTTTCCAGTAATGAATGTGCTGTAAGATTCCTGCAGGCAAACATCAGAAATGTGGTACTTCTCTTGAGCCAGGCATACCCACACACCATCATGTCTCTCACAGTACTATTTTAAGACTTTTCAAACTGCTCTCTATGCCCACAATATTTAATCCTTACCTGTAGCAGCCTCATGTTCAGGGTGAAATCTCCTTCCAGCAGCTGATCCCGGATGAGTCTGAAAGGTGGAAACACTCTCACTACCTGTGTGAACAGTGGCTGTAACCTGTTCACCAGATGCCTTAACACCTGCCTACAGAACACTCAGTGGGTTTAGGGAAAGGAGGGGCAGAGGAGAACAGAAGGCTCCCTGTGTACTCACGTCAGCATGGCACAGCAGACGAGCAGCAGGAAGTCGAAGCGCTTGTCATCGGCAAAGAGCGAGTCCCAGATCCGGATCACGTCTGGCAGCAGGAACTCTTGGGACAAGAGCAGCGTCAGCCAGCGGAAGGCAAAGAACTGGGGTTTGATGTTCTGCTCTTGCTGTCAGACAGGCACCAGGCAAACAGTGAATACGAGCTCCTGGTCAGCTCCCTACAAGCAAGAGATGCGCCCCATGTTTCCATCCCCGGCTCCTCCCGGCTCTAAGCTCGCTCCCATCTGCTCCTGCAGCTCCAGCAAACCTGCTGCCTCCTTTGGAGGCTCTAGACTGAGAGATTTTCAGTGCAGCCACGATCCACACCTACAGCAAAGCCAGAAAGTCCTCCTCTGTCCATAGAGTAAAGGAAGCTTTTCTCCCTAAAGACACTATTTGTGCTAGTTCCGCTAAACCTGCCAAGGAATTGTAAAGTTCCCATTTGAGCAGCATTTTATCTGCAAAGCTGCAGCCCTCCCCTGCTAGCAGAGGCACTGTTTGTCAGGATTTCCTCTTCTTTCAGAAGCCCTGTATTTATCAGAAGGTTTACCATTCACAGAGAGAAACAAATATGGAATGGAGTTCGCATCAACAGTCACTAAGCCACACTGTAAGCACTTCTAGCCTGAAGCTTTCCTGTTTTCAAACGTTAAATCCAAGGACCACACGTTTAATCAAGGTCAAGCCAGTTCAGGATCCTGCTGACATTCTCAAGGACCAGCTGCTGCATGGCCAAGACCATTTCCTGCCAGGCAACCATGAGGCAGTTTATTTTCTCCCCACTGCATCAGCCACCAGCCAACACTGTGGGTTGTGTCACTGTGCTGACAAACCACCTTTTGGATTATAAAATAAATATATCCTGATTTTTATAGATAGAAAAAAATCTCCATGTGACTTGGTGAAGGTTGAATTAACAAGAACAGCTTTCCCTTCCAAATTCTCCTTGGACCTTCACACTGAATGGACCATAAGACTGAAGATGTTTGTAACGAAACTGCCTTCTACATTTTCTACAAAACTCCTGCAAACTCAAGGCACTCAGAGACCTTTGGATGAAGCAGAACAGTAGAATTGGGTGGGTTGGATAGTCCAGCTCACTTTTCTTCAGGAATGACCTCCATGCAGTTTAAGTCAGTGCTGTCAGGGCAGTCAGTGGCAACAGAAATGTGGAGGGGAAAAATGTTTTTTGTTCTGCAACCTCAAATTCTGAACAACTCTACAGCAAACCCGTGTTTTGCCTGATAACCACAGGAGAGTAAAGACTCCAGCTCCAAGTACAGGTCAACACAGGTGACCAAGGATCATGGCCAGGTCCCTGGGGACTCCCAGCTGGCAGCTGTGCAACATCCATTGTTTGCTTCCAGAGCCAGGCAGGGGAGGAAGCCGTGCTGTGTCAGCTCACCCTGTGCTCACTCCAAGGAGAGGCTGTTTCTGCTCATAGATAAAGAGTCTCTGTACCCCACAAGCAAAGCCTTCATACCCTCTCACTGTTCTGTTCAAGTACAGTTTAACAGAACTGGCTGACACTGACTGTTAAGCTCCACTCCTCCCATCCCACCCAAGACCCAGAGAGACACCTGGCTCCTCACCAGTTTCAAATACAGCTCCACATCTTTCTCCTTCAGGGTGGAATACACCTTCTCCATTTTGTAGGTGATACCACACTGAGAATCATCCAGGCTCTTGATGAAGTTGTCCCGAATTTCAGCCATTAGATTGGTAAAGCAGAAAAACGTGTCTGCTTCAGCATGTTCTGGGGAAAGCAAATACAGCCAAGGGGGAACAGAGGAAGCATCACTGACAGAGGAACACAACTTTAGAACTGTTCCTGCTCCATAATCTCACTGTTGTACTGGGTTCAAGGAGTGGGTCCCACCAGATCTTGGCTTGCTTGGTCTGGGACAAAGTTAGACAAGCATTTTAAACTAGAAATGTCTACAGAGCCATTGCAGATAAAGACCCCTGTGTGCAGCACAAGGTCTTCATGACACTGGGTCACAAAACAGTTATCTGTGCCCAGGAACACCATCTGCTCTCCCTGCCACCAGCACACACCCTCCCAGCTCCCAAGCAAGTAGAAGCAACAGGCAAAGTCCTCCCATTCCATTCTTTTCTTACCATGTATATCCAATATGAGCAAACAAGAGATTCTGATGGGATTTAATGAAACTTAAGATCTAAGCACAACAAACAGAAACACTTCAAAAACCCCTCATTTCCCATGTCCTCACCACTCCCAGCCCCTTCAGCTCCTACCAGTTTGCTCTGGTCCCCAGAACTCCTCATGCCAAGCAGGGAACTCCCAGTACAACAGCCAGTGCTGAGCAGGCAAAAGGCTCCTCACCTTTCCACTCGCTGTTGGGGTCTGTAGCAAAGGTGTAGTAGAGAGGCCCCACGATTTCATTCATGCCCTGAACATAGGCTATCCCAGGATTTAGCTTGGCATAGATGAACAGGATCCTCTCCACCACCTCCCAGTGAGCTTCACAGCCATTGGGCAGCACTTCATACTCGCTCAGAGAACTGGGGGTGCTTTTCAGAGGGGAGCTCACCTGAAAACAAGGCAAAACCACAGCTGGATCAGCACAAGCAACTGGCACAGATGGTTTAGTAAACGTGCCAAACTTGGCTTTTAACACACATGGGCCCCAAAAAGATCTGGACAGTTTATACCACATAAACCAAGAGAAATGGGAAGCACAGTGAAGTCCTAGTGCTGGCTGCCCCTGAAGGACACATCAGTGTGTGCAGTAACCCAGAGTTTCCCTGAATCACTGCACCATGTGATCCCACAGAGTAAGAAACCACAGCAGTTCCACTTCTTTGTCAGCAGAATGAGGGAAGGTATTGATGTATTGTGGCAGAAACCACCTTCCCCAGCAGCACGTGTGCTCTAATGCTCGTGGAAGAGGAAAGGGACAACACATATTTCAGCAGATACCCAGCCCTTCTCCTAATTGCAGCTTTATGAGATCCAGGGCCCAATGACTATGTAAATTCATAATAAATTCACAGTAAATTCACTCTTCAGTGTTTTGTTCCCATACAGGAAAACACATCAACTGAAAAACAATTTGTGGCTCCAACTTCTGCTGGAAGTCATGAAAAAACAATCCTCAAAATGAAACACAGCTCTTCATTCCCTACTGTCTGTCAGGCACATCAGCTGGTTCTACAGCCCCCAGAATGCTCAGTATCTGCTGGGGCATTTCCTTAATTCCACTGCAAAAGCAGAAAGAGGAACAGGGAAGAGCCCAAGGAACACCCTTCCCTTTCCCAGCTGCCCCGTGCCCCAGGGCAGCCCAGCCCCAGCTCACGTTGGTGACCCCGCTGCGGTTCCGCGCCACCGTCTGTGACTTGAGCGTGGTCTGCTCTACCCTCCGGCGCAGCGTCTCGAACTCGTTCTGGGGGTCCAGGATCAGGAGGCAGGGATAGTCCGTGGGGCGCTGGAAAAACGCCATGTCAGGGTACAGCCTCCTGGGATGGACACAGAAGGAAGTCAGGCCCCAGCAGGAAGGACTCGCCCCACGCTGAATGGGTTAATATTAAACTCTGATTTCAAAGTGCAGTGAGCTGCCAGAACCTCTCGGGTTCAGCAGCTCCTGCCTCACAGACCTGACATCCTTGTCTATCTGGAGAAGCACCTCGTTATCCTTGAAGTAAGTGTTCCATCGGCTGTCTGGATTTGGATTGAGGGGCTAAAGGGACAGACAAGAGCAACAGAACAAGCGTATTTCACACGTATCAAAATCCTTTCCCGCTCTCCCTCTGCCACCTGTCCTAGCACATCAGGGGCAGCCTTTTTTCCTCAGGTTTTTAATCTTTTTTCACTTGAATCTTAATGATTTTGTTCCCAGGTATCCTGTCTTGTGTCAGTAAGATTCCTGACTGCAGCTCCAAACCTGTACAAGGAGATGGTCCTTGGACTTGGGTAAGTGTTACCCACCCACACAGTACTTTGGTGTTGTGGTTATGAGTTACAAGAATCCCTCTCTAACTTACTCTGAGAAGGCTGATTCAGCACCACCACTATGCCCAGGAAAAACAAAATACATATTCCAGGAACAACCTGTCCTGTATCTGACCAGTTTCCCAACGATAAACTTATCTCCTCTCTCCACACCAAGATCCACACAAAGTTAACAACTAGCCAAGAAAACAAAAGCAGCATTCCAAGAGACTCAAAGATCACTGTGACCTGTGTGGTTTCCCAGACACACCAGTTTTTACACCACCAAGGCTCCAGAGATCAGAAGGGCAGGGCACTGGGAGGAGGGAACATTCAGGATGGTCTTGGAGGCAGCTGTATCATTTTACAGTCTCTTCTCATCAGTTACTTCATTCCCTCCTCCCACACATACACTCCTAACAGCACTTTCAGAGAAGGAAAAAGCCAAGGGATGCAGGAAATAGTCCATTTAAAAAAAGCCAGCAGCATTACTAGAGATAAGTGAGTCTCCTGCTTTCCACAACACAGTCCAGCTTGACTTTCCTGCTTCTTTTCTATCCTCTGTTCAGATTAATCTGTTCTGAGCCCACCCAAGGACCTGACTTCCCAGGAAAGCTTCTCTTTGCTCCAGCTGCCTCTTGGGAGCCTCCCCCTTTCCCTGGGAGACCCACAGTAGGGCAGGTGGTCCGGAATTGGGGGAGGAGGGATATGCACAGCTGGAAACAGGTCTTTTCACAGCAATTGGTGCCTTGGCAATCATTCACTCTGAAGGCTACCAAGACACAAGTGCTGGCACCTGGGAACCTTCTCTGCTGCTGGCAGGGCACAGCAGTTGGGAACAGAGCCAGGAGCAGCCCAGGAGTCCAGACTCCAGAACAAGAGTTTACAGCTCTGAGGAATGATCTGCAGCACAAAGGCCTCACAACACTCACGTGATCTTCTAAGGTCACGTCTTCCCTGGAAACACCCAGGTTGGCTTTGGCAATCCCAGGCTGGATAATCATCTCCTTCAGGAACTGGGAATATAGATCCCTTAAGGAAGACAAGAGGAATTTGCAATGAGGAAGAAAAGGCCAAGGTGAGCATGCAGGCAGATCTCTCTGTCCCATCCTGCTCCTTCTCTCCAGCTGAGTTCAGCTGAAGGGGTCAGTCCTCAGACAGCAGAGAGAACAGCACATTCCACACAGGAACAGCTCATTTCATGAAGGTATTAATTATTTAAGGACTGTTCTCCTTCTCTGCAGATCTCATTAGAAATAAAGAGACAAGTACCAATGTCCTCACCTCTGTTTCTTCAGCAAAGAGCTCCATAAGGCTTTCTCTAAAGGGAGGTAGTTCAGGAGTATCTGCACAGGAGAAGAGGCACAGAGATTAGTATTAAATGGGCTATTACACCTGTGGGATGAGCAAAGCAAACACGGTGGTGAGAAGTGGCTCTTTGAGTGTTCTCCAGAAAGCCCAGCACTTTGCCAGGAGCATTTCAGGGGCTGGTTTCCAACACAGACCCATCTGCAGGACTGATCAATAGCTGACCCGACCGAAATGCTCTCCCAGCTCAAACCCGAGGCTCTGCTCCCATGCAAAGTGCTGATCTCCCCGAATTACTGCTGACTTCCAGTGGCTTTCAAAGCTCTGGATTGATTGTTTACAATTTCAAGCACCCAAACCCACTACGTGCGCTTGACCAAGGCAAAGACACAAAAGCGCCCCAAGCAGAACGCACCTTCCAGCAGAGGCAGCGCAGCCCACCATCGAAGGGGATCCCTGCGGGCACAGAAACCACCACGTTAGTCCGCCCTGGCAGCGCTGTGCCCCCCGAGGCCGCCCCCGGGCCCGGCCGGGGCACTCACCGCTGAAGCAGAGCTGTCGGAGCCGGCCCAGCGCCACCGTGGGCTCGCCCAGCACCTCCTGGAAGTCCGCGATCCTGCGGGGAGCGGAGCGGAGCGTCACGGGGGCTGTGGCGGGGACCGCCAGCCCCCCGGCCCCCCTCCCAGAGCCCCCCGAGCCCCGCAGGGAGGGGACGGAGGGGAAGGGCCCCACACTGCCCCCGGCCCGGACCTGCTCTGGTGCAGCCGCGACATGGCGGCCCCGACGCCCCCTCCCCGTGCGCGGCGTCAGCGCTCCGGCTGGAAACGGGGCCCGCGGCTCTAACGGGACCGGCCCCGCCCCGGCCGCGGGCGTGGCGTTCCGCTCCGTGCGCGCCGGCACCGGGGCCTTTCGACGCGACAGGC
>VWZD01000575.1:0-56138 GCA_013396695.1 Sakesphorus luctuosus | reverse complement strand
GAGGCCGCGGCGGGGGGAGCGGGCCCGAGCAGGACGCGCAGCCCGGCCCGGGCCGCCGGGACAGCCGGGACCAGCCCCATGGCGCCAGGTGAGAGCCGCCCCGCAGCGCGGCCCGGGCCGGCCGGAGGAACGGCCGCCCCCGGCAATGCCCCATCCCCGCTCGGCCCCGCGCGGACGGGGGACCCCTGGCAGTCCCGGAGCGGGGGATCGGGGCCAGCCCTGCCCGCACGGACCCCGCGGGCTGCAGGAGCCCCGGCGCTCGGACTGTCCTCTTGGGAAGGTGACTTACGGGGTGAAAATCCGCGATGTAAGTCGGGGAGCTGCAGGAGCATCTCTGCTGCAGGCAGGTACAAAGATCAGCACAGTCCCGGCCAGCACGAGCTCTCTCCGTTACGGTGTCAGTCATGGCAGGCTGACAAGTCTGGGAATTGCAGGCTTTGCCGGGCTGCAGGGTAGTTCGATCTCCTCCTGCTTCCCTTCCGCAGGTGTGAGCAGGGATGGTGTTTCCCCGCACAGGCTGCCTGACCATCCATTAATAAAATCACAGTGATTTGCAGCTACGAGATGCCAGCAAAAGTGACAGTGCACTTTCCTCTCGGAGTGTAACCTGTGCCAAGCTCTGCATTTACATGACATTTGTTATTCTAGGGCCGCTGCAATCACTCACGTCAGTGCACAGCGTTTGCCCTCTCCTTGGACGAGTCCCTGATGCTGGAAAAGTCAGCTTTGCCAGTTATTTTTGTAGCAGCAGCATAAATGTTGTGTGGTTGGCGCGGGGCCAGGGTGAGTCAGGCTTGGCTCTGGGCACTGCCTGGAGAGAGGCTGGGAGAGAGGATCGGTCTGGAGGCCAGGGGAGAGCACCAGGAGTGCCAGGAGCCCGCTGAGCCGGTGCAGCCTGGGATGCTGTGACAGCAAAGGTGCAGCCTGCAAGTGGGAAAAGAGTCTGGTGGGACCTGCAGGCTGGTGTGTGAGTGGAGCTGCCTGTGCTGCAGCTGGTTTGGGGTCCATGGATGGTGGGAGGGTGCTGGGACTGCACAGAGAGGGCTGTGTGTGCCCATGGAACAGGCTTTTGTGTGCCTGCTCCCGTGGCTGTGAGGGGCTCAACTCCTTCATGCACTGAGATGGAGGCAAATCTGTTAGAGGAATAAATCAGGGAAAATATTGGCAGCTGCAGTTCTGGTCACTTTTCAGTTGGTGCTTTTGAATTTTTGGCAGCGTTCATGAGTCTGTCTTTGACTCTTCCATCAGCTCGTTGTCCATCACTGGGAGGCACTGGTGGCAGCCACTGGGCAGCTTCATCCTGTGGAAAGCTGCCTGAGGATAATGTTCAGACAAATGTTAATCATTTGTCAGCGTCTCCAGTTTGTTTCTTTGTATCCCACACCGAGGTATAACCAGAGACAATATTGATCAGGGCAGCTACTGACACTTCATTCCGCCTCCCCCTGCTGTGACATGCCACGTCTTGGGTCTAAGTGAGGAGGGCAAGGCCAGCTTGTGTCATGTCCTGGATGAAAGGTCACAGCAGCTGCTCAGATATCTGTAATAAATCATGAGGATGAAAGCTTTTCTTTGGTCTTGTTTCACTGGGACAGATTAGCCACTCTTCTTTATACCGAACTTCTGTGTGGGATTGTGTTGGTGGATCACGGGGAGCTCAGAAGTTAAAGGGCAGCTGATTTCTCCAGGGCTGGGATCAACCAGCTGCATTGTGCTGGACTCAGCAGAGAGGGAACAGGGGCTGGGCAGAGCCACAGGCAGGCAATCCTTGCCCTCTGGTGCTCTGAGCTGCTTGGCCAAGTCCCAAGCACTGGCCAATTCCAGCTGCACGTGACAATGGATTGTCAATGGGAATTTGTTTTCGAGTTCTCTGGTCATCGGTAGTAAACAGTGGAAGAACACTGGCTGCAGGGACCTCCTGTCTGATGGCACAGGGGAACTGGTAGGGACAGCAGAACACGCTTCCCAGCTGGTTCAGATCTTCCTGTTGATCTTGCCTTTCTGGAAAGATTCTCTCGGGCAAAATCTGCGAGAGGGACTCGTTCTGGAGGTGAGGCCGATTCATCTCCAAGGCAGGCACAGGGCAGCTGCTTCCCACCTGCATTCCCTTAGCCAGGACCTCCCAGCCAGGGAGAAGACACTCTGAACTCAGTGGCTCATTTGACTTCTCTCCTGACTTGGCTACAAAGGAGGGAGCTGTGGATTATGGAGCTCCTCCTGTTTGGAAATTGAAGACGCTCCGTTTTCTTTGCTGGGACCAGATGCACCTCAGAGGCCTCTGAGCTGTCATGGCACTATTGAGAAGTCACTGTTTCACGTTCTTGCGACTCCAGCTCAAGCTTCAGTGACCCAGAAGAGTAGGTTACACCCTTAACACCCTGATTGGAGAGAGTTTAATATACAATATTCGTGATTGCTGAGGTTTTGGGATTGGGTTTTTTTTTCCTCAACATCTGCTTTTTCTTGGAGAGGTTTTGAGCCCAAACCAGCAGAGAGTCTGAGATCCCCCCTGGAAAGGCTGTTGAATGTTGTAGGTTGGAACACAGCAGGTCAGAAGGAATTTGGGACTGGAGCATGATCCTGGCAGTTACCTGTAGACATGATTTCAAAGATGCTTGTAGAAAGGAGAAACTATTGATTGAATTCAAGTAAAGCCAAAAGACAAGTCAAGTTCAGCATCAGTAAGAGGTGCTACTTCTGCCAGTTTGCCCACTGACAGTAGAATGAGATTTGGCCCAAGGAGATGAGGCTTGGAATGGGAATGCTGCCAGAGGGATCCAGCATGGCTCTTCCTCCACTGCTGAGTGAGGAGTTCTGCTGATCTCCACTTGCTTTTTGAGGGACTCCTTCCTGTGTGTTGGGTTAATTCCTTGGCCAACTCTTTGCTCCTGGCACCAAAGGATGCCCTCAGAAAAAGAATTAATGAAAGACAGAAGGAAGGAAGAGCTGTGAGTTCTCACTTGTGCTACCCTCATATTTGCATGGAAATCCATTCTGCAGGAAGAGGAAGGGATTGGAGGGAGCCCAGGCTGCTGGGCAGGCTCAGTCACAGCTGGGCTCCTGTCACCTATGGAGACCCTTTGCTGCCTGAATTTGAAAGGTTTCCTCGTCCACAGCCCTGACTGATCCTTTGTAGGGGCATCATCACCCAGGCAGTGGCTGAACAGAATCTGAAAGGGGACGAGGGAAGGTGCCTGACCTGCCCCATCCCTCGGGGATGGTGAGTAGCTTGAGGAGAGGGAGTTAAACTCTTCTGTCTTGTACTGATACTGCAGGAATGGAGGAAAGGGAGAACAGAGGCTTTAGGGAAACACAGACAAGCAGCTGCAGGATAAAGATCAGAAACAGAATATGGTTAAGGACATTTTGCAACAACTTCCCAAGCAGTGGCTGCTCAGCTGTGGCACAGGGCATAACAACTTGTGCTCTCACTGCCAGCAGGGACAGACTTATTGATAAGGCACAGCTTTACATCAAAAATAAACATTTCAACACTATTTGTGTGTCTGGAAATACTTAGAGAAGTTCACATTAGGATTGCTTCTAATGTGATTTGAGCCTTTGAAAGTGAAATGTCATTGCTGGTGTTCAAGGTGACACTTCTGCCAAACACCTCAAGGCTGCAGCAAGTGAGTCCTGATACCAGAGCTGTCAGACTTTGTCCAAGAAGGAAACAGGCAGGGGTAACTTCCCCCAGTGGTCTGCCTCACCCATCCTTTATACTGTACCAAAAATGCTGAAGGGCAAAAGCACCTTCCCTTTTCCCAGGTTAGTCACTTGTGCTTTGTGACAGATTTGGGATGGTGAGTGTGAGCTGGATGTAGAGATGTCTGGCACATGCATAAACCTCACCTTGCACTGCACTCAAAGGGATCCCAGACCACTGTGTTTCCCTCTGGCTCCTGATCCACTTCACAGTCTAGTTCAAGGACTTGCATGAAGCTTCTGCCTTGGCACTACAGAGAAGGATTCAGTTTGAAAATGAAAGTTGCCTTGGAATGATATCAAACAGAATGACAGGCAGGGGATACAGGGCCACCTGATCCCACTGGGGCCACACAAAGGAGTATCCCAACAGCAAACGTTCTGCTGGTTCATCCAACCCATTCTGAAGCAAACCAGGCAATGTGGCTTCTGCCCCTTCCGTTTTCAAGGGCCTTTGTCAGCCAGATAACCTGCAATGAGGAAGCACTTGGCTGTGCAGTCTCATTCCACATTAACTCATCCCTGCAGTGTCCCCTGGGGGTGGGGATACCACGGAATTGAGGGCACACTGCCAGACAGGCCAACCTGCTGCAGGTCCCTGTGAGCTCAGGGGCTGCAAACACAACTCCCAGCATCCTGCTGGTGGGACACTTGCCTTTGTGACTTCCTCAAAGCATCTCTTCTCCCCTCTGCTGACAGCTGTCCTGATGTCCCTGTAAATCCATTCCGGAACTCCATTTGAGGGAAGGATCTCCTGAATCCAAAGCTTCCTTCTGCTCTTCCCCTTGCATGACTTCCCTCGAGATGGCATCAGACAGCCCCGAGTCGCTGATGACCCTTTGCACCGACTTCTGCCTTCGCAACTTGGAGGGGACCCTTTGCTACCTCCTGGACAACGAAACGCTCCGGCTCCACCCCGACATCTTCCTGCCAAGCGAGATCTGTGACAAACTGGTCAATGAGTACGTTTCAGGCCTGGTTTGGGGAAGCTTTTGCCTGGTTTGAGGAGCTGGGAGCTCAGAGAAAAGGGTGTGCCCAAAAAAAAATTATAGGAAAAAGAGGGGCAAATGGGTAAGAATTCCTAGCACTGTGTTTTGTCCAGTTGATCACATTGGCAATAAGGCTTTGCCTTAACTTCAGAAGGAAGTGTTCTCAGGGTTATTGTACTGCTACACATCACTCTAATTTCTGTGGAAATCACCCTTTCCAAATTAGTCAGAGCTCAACAAGATCCTGTAAAAAGGGAAATGAAAAGGGTAAACCCTGAGTGAAACAGTCACTGTTTCTTCCAAGAATGTCAGTAAGCAACAAAGGAGCTTTCCCATTTCCACCACTGAAGCTTTACAGCTCTCTCTCCAAACAGAAGTAAGAGTGCAAAGTGCTAACAGATGTTAAATTTTAAGGCTGCTGCTGCTCCCATAGCTTTACAAAGCAACCTGCTTCCAGGGTTTTATATTTATATAATTTGGCTGTCACAGTCTCTCTTGGCTGAACTTGTGCCCACAAGGTCTGGCAGAGAACTTTGGCCAGCTAATTTTCTGAAAAAATGAAAAAAAAATCAAATTACTAAGTTTAAACAACTAGGGAAAAAAATTCCTGGAATCTGTGCTTGCCAGAATCCAGTTTGCTCACACACACACAGAGCCTTGCACAAGTGTTTGCCCGAGGTTTTCCCAAGGACTAACTCTGTGCCAGGAGAGGTGGTTGGGCAGCTCCTTCACCCCAAAGGGTCAGTGTCACATTCCCTTGTCACCAGTGCAGGTGCCAGAGCTGCAGCTGAGCCTCTGCCTTGCCCCACACAGGTACGTGGAGCTGGCAAAGACAGACAGCATCTTCAAGCCCCACGAAAGCTTCTTCACCCTCTTCTCAGATCCACGGAGCACCAGGCTGGCTCGGATCCACTTGCGGGAACAGATTGTGCAGGACCAGGACCTGGAAGCCATCAGGAAGCAGGTGCTGTGGCACTGACAGCTGCGTGGGCACCAGCTAGAATCCCAGACACAGAGATTCCCAAGGCTCCATCCTTTGCTGCCCAGACTTTCTTTGGGATAACATGAACGTCTCCCTTCTCAGCTCCCAGCGCCACTGTGGGGAGTGGGGTGGGGACACTTTGGTGATCCGTGGTCTCAGGCTGTCCCAGTGGGAGGTGTGGAGCAAACAAGGCAGGCACTTCACCTGTGAAATGTCTCTAACCTTGCTTTCCCTTTTCCCAGGATCTCGTTGAGCTCTACCTGACTAACTGTGAGAAACTGACAGCCAAGAGCTTGCAAACCTTGGTGAGCTTCAGCCACACACTGATCTCCCTGAGCCTCTTTGGCTGCTGCAATATCTTCTACGAGGAGGAGAACCCCGGGGGGTGTGAGGACGACTGCCTGGTGAACCCCACCCGCCAGGTGCTGGTCAAGGACTTTACCTTCGAAGGCTTCAGCCGCCTGCGCTTCCTGAACCTGGGCCGGCTCATCGAGGGCGTGAACGTGGAGACGCTGCTGCGGCCTCTGGCCTCCCTGGCAGCTCTGGATCTGTCTGGGATCCAGCTGAACGATGTGGGATTCCTCACCCAGTGGAAGGACACTCTGGTTTCCTTAGTGCTTTACAACATGGACCTTTCAGAGGAGCACATCCAAGTGATTGCACAGCTTCGCAAGCTCAGGTCTGTTCTTCCTGGTTTATCCTTTTCCTGCTTTTCAGGAAAGGTCTTTTAGGAATGATCTACATTACCTGAAAGAAACCAGGACAGAGTAGTAGCCTGAGGTGGAAAAATTAGAAGATTGGGGAAGCAGACAAAAACTTGTGTAACTTCATTTGTGAGATGGGTCAAGATATGTTTCTGGGGATGCAAAGATCCTCTGGTGCATCTTAATCTCCAGGCACAAATGTTCAGGTGGCTGCTGTGATGGAGCTTGGGAAAGGCAGTTCCTGAGCCTGGAGCAATTTCCTTTGTGATGTGTGGCTGGATGAGTCACTGTGCACTGTTCCAAGTAGACCTCTACCAGATCTCTGCGTGTTTGGTTACACACAGGGCAAGCTGCTGCTGCCAGAGCCTACAGAACCACATTCCTGTATCTCGGGAAGGAAATAATAAATAATAATCACATTTGGCTTGTCCTTTCCCTCTGGTAGGGAGGCAGAAGCCCCAGCTAATGCTTTGCAGGCTCTGACATGCTCCTATCCCTTGCAGGCACTTGGATATCTCCCGAGACCACCTGTCCAGTTATTACAAGTTCAAGCTGACCCGGCGTGTTCTGAACCTGTTTGTGGAGAACCTGGTGAACCTCAGCTCGCTTGACATCTCAGGGCACACCATGCTGGAGAACTGCACCATCCCCAGCATGGAGGAGAAGATGGGCCAGACAAGGTAGGTTACTGAGGTCTGCTTGGATGGATACATGAATTAAGAACAGTTCCCTCTTTGAAGTTTCCAAATTCTGTAAGTCCAGTACTAAAAAGCAGAATACAACTCTTCCCAGTTTCCCCTGACAGTAAAGACTGGTGTGAGAATCAACTGCTATCACTGTATTCAACACATGTAAGGACTTGTAAGAGTAATAAAGAAATCATCCCATCTGCCTGCCACACATATGTGAAGTATTTCAGTTCTTCTCCACACACATTCTCCCAGGGATCTCCTGCAGGATTATTTCTGACAGGGCTCCAAAGCTCTGTACATACTTCCTACACAAAACATTCCTACCCTCACTGAAATCCAGGCTCTTCTGAGACAGAACATTTATATGCTGAGTCAGGGGACTCATGGGAGGACTGAGTGTTTTAGGCACTTGGAATCCAAAGGCCTGTTTTCAGATTTGACCTGGATACTGGGCAGATCAGCCTTTGCAAATCCTGGCAGAGGCATACCTAGAGATCTGGGTTTCCAGCTCAGGCAAGAGCTCTGCCCTCCTATGAAGCACTCACTGAACAGAAGCAAACAAGTGGGACAGTGCTGGCTCCTGGTCACCAGAGCTGGTGAAAATGCCCTGGCTCTTGGTCAGTAAGGAATGTGGCAGCAAAACCAGAGTTCCTGCATGCTCACAGAAGTAGATTTTGTCTATCAGATGACATGCAGCCCAGTGTGCAAATACTTTGGATCAGTGAAATCCCCAGCCCTTTAAGAGGAAATGTTCACCCCAACCAGTGAATTTCCAGGAAAAATTCTACCTGGGAAGGCTGCATTCTGTCTGCACGAATTCTTCTTACTGCTGGTTCTATTCAACACATTCACCTTTCACTCAGGATCACCTGGGATAAACATTTACTGTTACATTTAGGAGAACTTGCCTGGTTAAAATGAAGTGTAGCCACTATCACTGTGGTTATGAGGCAGTACAGAGTGAATGGAGGGCTGACACCTGAAGAAACACGATACCAACATGAGCAATCTCTGTTTTTCCCCCAGCATTGAGCCAGCAAAGAGCAGCATTGCTCCCTTCCGGGGTCTGAAACGACCGCTGCAGTTCCTGGGCCTTTTTGAAACCTCTCTCTGCCGCCTGACACATATTCCAGCCTACAAGGTAATGAGGCTGCAGGAATGTTGGCAGTACGAGCTTGGTAGAAGTTAACGTGAAAAGTGCTGGCTGCCAGTAGAGTGGAGTTCTTTGGGTCTCAGTTGTGACAACTGAGCTCTGACCTTGCAATACCTCCTCGATAATGCAGCAAATCTACCACAAAGCAAGACCTGTACCCTACATGGTTTTTACCAGGGTTAAAATACATGCCTCTTAGAAGGGCATGTAAAAGTCACCCTGGCTGAAGGACCAGGATGTGTGTGACTAAAGAAAAGGATTTAAGACTTTAGGACTCGTTTGTGAGTATCATTCTCCTGCTCTAAAGGTGCCCTTTCTCATCTCTCTGGGCTGAGAAGTGACTCATCCTCTCTCTCATCTGGCCTGAATCCTACCTACAGAGAGTTGTACCCTTTGACCTCTCAGAGTTCCCTTCTCAGGGTGGTTTTCCTCCTTCATAATTTTTTCCCTGGTTTGGTTCCTGCGTGCCAGGTGAGTGGAGACAAGAACGAAGAGCAGGTCCTGAATGCCATCGAGGCTTACACGGAGCACCGGCCGGAGATCACCTCGCGCGCCATCAACCTGCTGTTCGACATCGCCCGCATCGAGCGCTGCAGCCAGCTGCTGAGAGCCCTGCAGGTGAGCCTTGGCCTCACCCTCACAAGGGCAATTCTGCACTCCCAGTCTCCTTTCCACCCTGGGAAACCTGGAGAAAGTTCCAGTTGCACAGTGGAACTGGTTTACCTTCATTTCACAAGCACGTTCCTGCCATGCCCTGCCACGCATTCCTTGCAGGCTTCTAATGGTCATTGCAAGACAGTCAGTGGCACTGAAGCTCTGTGTTGCTTCTCCACAGCTGGTGATCACAGCCCTCAAGTGCCACAAGGATGACAAGAACATCCAGGTGACGGGCAGTGCGGCGCTGTTCTACCTGACCAACTCTGAGTACCGCATGGAGCAGAGCGTGAAGCTGCGGCGCCAGGTCATCCAGGTGGTGCTGAACGGCATGGAGTCCTACCAGGAGGTCACAGTAAGAGCACCCCAGGCTCCCTCAGCTCCTGTAGTCCTCCTTCCCAGTATCGATCCTGTAACCTGGTGTCAGTATCTGGGTCTCCTCAACCTCCGGGGTGTGAGCCAAGGCAGACACCAGAGAAAGTATCGCCCAGATCTGCTCCTTGCCTTCACTCAGCAGTGGGATTACATGCTCCTTATCCATCTGATAGTCTCCAGAAAAAGGGAGGAGAAAGTGATGATAGCAAGGCTCCTTTTTTCCCATGGATAGTGGTCAAAGGTGGTGTGTGATCCAGCACTAACTGTGGTGTCAGATGGATGCAGGCACTGGGGATATTGAGTCAGTGGAAAGAAACATCTCAAACCTCTGTACTGGAAGCCAGCTGAGCTTGCAGGCAGCAAGGAACTGGCTTGGAAAGTGATGGGCCCTGGATAATTATGTGGCCCTGTGAGACTGGAGTGACAGAGAGAAATAAGAGGGCAGTGACAGAGCATGGCTAAAGGAGGGTAACCAAAATTTCAGTAGTCACAGTCAGGCAAGAAGATGGTTTCAGTACCAAGCAGGAGTAAAACATGAGGTGATGAGGCCTGTGTTTTTGTAGCCACCTGGCCCAGTGTGTGCTTCCTTTTGACCCAGGTACAGCGGAACTGCTGCCTGACCCTGTGTAACTTCAGCATTCCCGAGGAGCTGGAGTTCCAGTACCGCCGTGTCAACGAGCTGCTGCTGAACATCCTCAACCAGAGCCGGCAGGACGAGTCCATCCAGCGCATCGCCGTGCACCTCTGCAACGCCCTGGTGTGCCAGGTGGACAACGACCACAAAGAAGCTGTGGGCAAGATGGGGTTTGTTATGGTTGGTATGGCCCCACGGTGTCTGCTTACCTGTAACCAGGCCAGCACAGTTCCCTTGCAGCTGTCTGCAGCCAGACACACCTGGCTGTGATCCAGCAGGGAACCAGTGTCCCAGCAATGCCAATCCTTCCTGGAACTTGCTTACCAGCACTTGAAGTCATGATCCAGAGGCTGGCTGGGAGGGCAGGGGAGCACTGTAACCTTATACAGGTGATACATCCTCACCACATCATGTTATTTCCACAACTGGCACCACCTTGTGACTTGTTTCTGTTTCTCCTCAAGTTTGCATCAGCTTCCCAGCTCATGTCAATCCATATCCCTCACCTATTGCACAAGCTGCAGAGGCTGCTGCTTTGTGGCAGCTGTGCCACATCCCACACTTTGTCATACAGATCAAAATTAACTCAACTGCAAACTCGACGGCTCCAGGACTGCCATAGTTGAGATCTGTGAATACTTTCAGCTTTGAACATAACCCAGTCCCACTGGTTTAGAGAGAAAGGTACCAAGTAGGTTCTCTGCAAAGCATCCAAACAGAATATGCCTGAAAACGGGCCACAGCCAGGCCTGTAGGACCACACCAGTTAAGTTTTAGCTCCATGATTTTTAAACTCTTTCTCACTTTTTCCCTTCCTCTGTCCACAGACAATGCTAAAGTTGATTCAGAAGAAGTTGGCTGACAAAACGGTGAGTGTTCTCCCAAAAAACCATATACACAGAGTATTTTCTCTTCAGTCTGCCTTAGGCATGGAGATCAGCCAGCTCAGCTTCCCTATCAAACACAAGACTTCTCAGCTGACACTGCAGAATTTCTTGTCCCAGGGTGAGGGCAGGGGAATGTGACAGGGAGGCAAAAATATTAAACAAAAAACCCCACTTGCTGACAAGTTGAAAGTGAATAACAATTTTTTTTTACCTCTGGAGCCTTTTGAGGTGATGACAGAGAGGAAGCAAGTGGCTGGTTTGCACCAGGCTCCCACATTAGCAAAGCTCTGATTCTGTCTCTTTCTTTGACTCTACAGTGTGATCAGGTGATGGAGTTCTCTTGGAGTGCCCTCTGGAACATCACTGATGAGACCCCAGATAACTGTGAGATGTTCCTGAACTACAGCGGCATGAAACTGTTTCTGGAGTGCTTGAAAGTAAGTGTATCTGTCTCTGGGGAGCTGCTGGCATGAGCAGTGGAGGTGCAGGTGCCTGGGCAGGATCCCTGGCTCTGCTCCTCTCCAGGCTGTACTTCCTGCATTGCACAAACAGAAAAGTGAAAGCTGGTCTATGTTCTTCTTTCTCACATCCTTCCACCCAGCCAGTAGAACACAGGAACTTACACTCATCACATCTTCCTCTTTCCCCAGCTTTGCTCAGTTCCCCTGAGCAGAGGGCAGTGAACAGGGAGCCCTGGCCTCAATTCTCTCACCTCACACGTACCTTTAGCACTCGAGATCCCATTTGGCTCCTCCTAAGGAGCCATTGTCAACTACTCAAAAATATTCAGCCTTTCCAGATGCACTTTACACCCTTTCCCCAGGGCTGCTTGTTCTCAGCATCACCGTAGCCCTGCCTGTGTGTGATCCTGTCCTTTGCTCCCCCAGGAATTCCCAGAGAAGCAGGAGCTGCACCGCAACATGCTGGGCCTGCTGGGCAACGTGGCAGAGGTGAAGGAGCTGCGCCCACAGCTCATGACCTCGCAGTTCATCAGTGTGTTCAGGTGAGGGCCTGGCTGAACAGCTGGGCTTGGAGCTCTGCTCCTCACTCACCTGGAGACTCCCACACCTTTGCTGCCTCAGCACCTCTAGGTGATCTCTCCTCTCTTGGCAGCAACCTGCTGGAGAGCAAAGCCGATGGGATTGAGGTGTCCTATAATGCCTGTGGAGTTCTCTCCCATATCATGTTTGATGGTCCAGAGGCCTGGGGGATCTGTGAGCCACACCGAGAGGAAGTTGTGAAGAGGATGTGGGCAGCCATCCAGAGCTGGGATATCAACTCCAGGAGAAATATCAATTACAGGTGAGGAATGGGAAAGTTTGGCCTGCTCACCCAGGAACCAGGATTGTCACAGGAGGCCAACACCAAGAGAGGGAGAGGAAGAAATACAGCCCAGCATGGAGGCTCTGTTCAAAGTGAGGGAGAAACATCCTCAGGGATATTCTTCAGTGAGGGTTTTACATCTTCCTTTGAAATCCATTACACAAGCTGCTGAAAGTAGACACCTTACCTGGGAATTCCTATGGGAGAAGTTTGGGAGCCAAATAGAATTTCTCCTGCATTTTTCTGGTGAAATTGAGTAGCTCAGGAAACCCATGATCTGTCTGGGACTGCCTGACCATTTTGCTCTGAGGCTGCTGTCCTTTGCAGCTCCTTAGGTCTGTTTCCTTCCCAAAGTCATGTGCTATAGCTTTCAGTCTTCTCTGTGGGACATTTAGACACAGTTCCCAGAAATCCCTTCACGGGTTAATACAACTGCTGAGATGCCCCAAAACCCTTCCTGTAAGAGGGTAGCTGGTACTCAGTATTCCCTGAGTGCTGGCAGGGATCCAGAACTGGCATTCCAGTGCCTGCTCCACATTACTGTTGTCAGAACAAACATAGCAACCCTTGCACAAGTGCAACCAGCTTTGCCTGGGTGTAGTCTGGCTGTGTCCCTTCTACAGACTGCTCAGTGCTGCTGGGATTCAGCTGTTGTGAGGAAATGGCTGATGGAGGATGGAAATCAGTTCTTGGGCTCAGTTGCCCTCCTGGCAGGAGGTGTGAGGTCTGTAATCCTGCCAGCATTGCCCTGGGACACAGACTTAGCCTTGGTGCCAGAACCTTTGGGTTTACTGCACTGGTATCTGGGAGCTGAGTTTGTGTTGCTGTGAGTGGCAAAGGTGCTGAAAGAAGCTGCTCTTGGATTTTTAACAGCTTCTGTAATATTTCTGTGCAGGTCATTTGAACCAATCCTTCGACTTCTTCCACAAGGGATATCCCCTGTCAGCCAGCACTGGGCCACCTGGGCACTCTATAACCTGGTCTCTGTCTACTGTAAGTTCCCTTTTGAAAATCACATCCCTGCCCTGTAGAACTTGAGGGGGTGCACCTGAGGCTGTCAGCAGAGAAAGTCGTCCCAGTTAAGCTCTGTAGGCAGAGAAAACCTTTGAATGATGCAGGAGTGTCCAGGCAGCACAGCCAAACAAAAACAGTGAGACTTGGTGTGTAGGGAATTCCTTCCCTGCTTCGGTTCCTCTCCTTCCCCTCCTGCCACCCTTTGTACCACTCCTGTGAGGGCTCACAAGGACCTGTTCATTGTTTTCTCTGCAGCTGACAAGTACTGCCCACTGCTGATCAAAGAAGGTGGGATCCCCCTCTTGAAGGACATGATTAAAATGGCCTCAGCACGGCAAGAGACCAAGGAGATGGCCCGGTAGGACACCAGAGCACTGTCACAGACATTCAGTTTAGCTTTAGGTTTTACTCTTCCACATCAAGTGAGGCTGCCAAAGCAAGGCCTGGACTGATGTGTACAAGGGGTGTGACGTGAACACAGGAAAAAGAGGATGAAAACAAAAGACTAGAGGTGTTTATAGGTGGGCAATACACACAGATCATTGCCAGGCAAATTGGATATAGAATTGGCTTGCTGAACAAGGGAGCCACATGGCTAATTGCAGCTCTTAGGCCAATAGTCTCCACTCAGCACTGCTCCCCATACTTGGTGGGCTCCCTGTTTCCAGAGTCATATTGGGCTGTCCTAAAACTACTGACTGCACAGTTAAAATGAGAGCATTTTTCAAAAGAGAGAGTCCATCACCTTTGTGAGCTTCCCCAGTTGTGTGACCTTCTTTTGGAGTCATCCTTTCAGGGTTTTAAAAGCCAGCTGCAGTCTCTGGTCGTTGGCAAAGTGAGAGCTGTAATTTTATACCTGCAGGATGAACATAAAAGAGGTAGAGATGGGCTGGGAATACAAACCTGGGGGTGGGCAGCAGGTGTCCCAAAGCTGAAGGGCCTCTCAGTGCTGCAGAAGACAGTCACAGTTGCAGGGTGTGGGGATGGCACATGTGACAGCACAGCTGTGTGTGCACATGGTTCCTGCTGTGATTCAAAGCTATCTGAGGAGCTGAATATGTGGGAGCTGAATCTGGATCTGGATGTGCACTACCATGACTTGACATTCCAGACTGGGAGCTTTAAGCTGCCTTTGTGGAGTTTACTGGTTTTGACATGAATAGGATACAGTTACACAGAGATCAGCTGTTCTACATTATTGTCCCACAGTTGGGGTGCAAGAAGCTTTAAACTAAACCCTCTTTCCTTGTCCTTGTTTTATCCATAGGAAAGTTATAGAGCACTGCAGTAACTTTAAGGAGGAGAACATGGACACTTCCAGATAGAGGCACTCACCCACTGCCTCTTGCCAGCACTGTATCCAGCTTCTCTCTAACTCACTGTACATAGGGAGGACTCTTTCTTACCAACTCGCCCGTTGGAAGGAAACTTTATGTGTGTGTGTGAGACCCTCAGTAGATGAAGGTGAACAGAGGAGGGGGGAGGGACTTTTTGCACAACAAAATGCTTTCCTTGACTTAGTGGACTTTTTTTTGTCATGAAGTTTCAGGTTGAAGTTCCGTGTGTATGATTTCTGTATAAAAAGAAAACAAAAAACAAAGACAGCTACATTATGTATCTTTTAACCTTTTTATTTTAGGCCACACAGAGAGCCTCAAATGACCATGAGCTTGAAGACCTAGTTGTGTGATCACCAGTGTGACATGTTTATTTCCCACTTTTTAGAAAATTCCCTTTCGCTGTACTGCATGAGGTCCTGTAATGTCTGCAAGAACACCAGTCCTGAATCAGCAGTGGCTGCTCAGTGGGGCTGCAGGCAGGGAGGAGTTAGTTATTTGGTCAGAGAGGCTGGGGGACACAAGACCAGAGAAACAGACCAAAAGAACTCCATTTATACATGGAGGAAATAGGGAAGAAAGATCTTTCCAGTTAATTCACTCCCTTAAGGGTATTTTGTAGAAGACTCCCATTAATGGAAGCATTGCTAACTGTATGTGGGTCTTTCAGAACTAAGACATTCCCAATGAAGTCAAGAGGTCTGTTTTGTCCCCACTGGCAGTACAGTAGGATCTGCCAGCCCAGCCACCCCCATAAGATGACCAGTAAAACCAGTTCCACATTCTTGGCTACACAGAGCTTTTCTCTCAAAGGGAGCCTGTGCAACAAGGCACATGGTTTGTTCACAAAGGGCTACACATCTTCATTCCAGACCTTCACCACCTTTTTATTTGTGTTTGTTTTGTGGGGAAGGGCTACAAACCCAAACAGAGTATTTCTCTCTGCATAACAAACTCTCCCAGGGCCCGGTCCAGAGCAGCTTGTACCCCTCTGCAAGTCCCAGGAAGGGACTGGAGCTGCTCTGCTCTTCCTCAATCCTCATCAGCACAAGCCATGCCCAGTGGCACAGCACTCTCTCCCTGCAGCACAACTGCTGGAATTGGAGGGGCTGAAGTCCTCTCCTGAGAGTGGGGAGTTTCCAGGCACGCTTTGGAGGGCCATCCCATGAAATAGCACTTCTTGTTCCACCCCAACTTCTTCCCCCTCTTCTTGGAAGCAGAAGGCCCTATTCCTGTCTGACTCCCAGTGGCACTTCCCAGTGCAGCCCCCCTGCCCTGAGCAGTGTGTGGTGCAGGTGAGAGGAGAGTCCCCCTGAGCTGGTCCTCGCCTGTGACACTCCAGACCTGTCACAGCTCCCAGAGCTGAAGGCCAAGGTTCCCACATCAGACACCCAACAGCACAGAGCCCACTGCTCCCCACAGCTCCCTGACAATTCACAGATCTTCCCTGAGAAGAGATTTAGCAAAGATTTTATGCCTGATAGCAAAGAGGAGCCCATGGCCAAGCGAGGTGGGACATTTCAGGCCTCTGAGCACAGGAACTCGCTGCTTTCCCCTGGACACGTTGCTGGGATTGACTCGCTGCTATGAGGTTCTGCTAATGCTCAGAGTTCATGTTGTCCTTGTGAGCACGTTAGAGACAGATCCTTGATCCACAAACTGACACTTTAACTGACACAACACAGCTGCCTGGACAGGTTTACTTGTTCTGCCAATATGGTGTTATTCAATGTCTTTTTTTTTTTCCTTTTTAACCATACGTCATTTGTTTTGGTATTGTGAGATCTGTACTTTTTTCTTTTAAGTATTTTTCAAACTTATATATATTTTTGTGTCACTTTTGAATTGTTTTCATAAGATTTGCAAAACTTGACAAATTATACTTTTTTGCAGTCGTTGAAAATGTATTTTTCTCTCTCTAATTCCTGTTCCCCAAGAGTTTGTGTCTCTAAAGCTTTGAGATGGGGAAGCTTATTTCAAGATCTGTTTTCTGTGTAACTTTTGCTGATCTTCCTTCCTGATGCAAAACTAAGAGGGGCTGCAAATACTGCCAGCCAGCCTTGGTGTGTTAGGAGAGTCAGGTTTTGCTCTTTAACTCCATTTAGTGCATCTCTGCTGAAGCTGTTTCATGGTTTCATGTGACAGTGCCACCCACCAGGTTTGCTTCCTTCCCAATGCCCATGTAGTGAAAGCTCCTGCCACTAAAATCTTGAATCACCCAACAAAAAGCACTCAAGATTCTGACTGTGTTGGCAAGGTGGGAGTGGAGCAGAAGGGGACAGGTCACAGATGGAGAGGTATCAGAAACCCTTGTCCCCAGAATGCAGCTGCCACCCTGGGAGACAGTGGAGCTCAGGAACTCTCATCCCAGCTGGAGCAGAGCTCAGCCTTGCACTGCAATCCAAGCCAAGCAGTCAGGCTTTTCTCTGAGATCTTGGCACAACTATATCAAAGCAAGGGAACAACGAATGACTTGGCTCCATCTGCCTCAAGACCTCAAAGGTTTGGGCTTTCCAAACCAGTGCCCCCACAAGCTCAGCTGTTACTGGAGCCTCACCTGCTGCACCAAAGCTGTTTCCCTCTGTAAACCTCTGTCCTCGCTGCTCACAGACCCTCAGCAAGCTGTAACAGCCTGAGCAGGATAAAAATATTCCAAATTCCCAGCAACAAGGAGATTAGTGGAGTCAGGCCAGGCTGCCAGAAAAGCTCAGCTTGCTGAAATCTGTCACTGATCCCAGGGGAAGGGGGAACTACAACTGTAAGATTTTGAGTGAGGCCACCAGCAAGGTGAATCCCTGAGACAGCATGTCAAAAGAAATACCGTCCCTGTCAGAAAAACATGAGCTTTGCCTACAAACTTCCATGTCTTCAAGCCAACAGACTTTGTGAGCTGAAAAAGAACATTTCAGAAGCAGCAAAAGAGAGAAGGGTATCCTCTGAACATCTGAGCACAATCCAGGAATTCCTGTCAATGGAAGTCTGAAACTAGTTTGTACCTCAGGTTCCCTAACTGAAACATCAGGCACGATGCATGTCCTGTGACCTGAAAGCACTTCTGGAGACACAGTTAATTGCTGCCATAGGCCCAGAGCTGAGGGCAGAACAGCAGAGTTGCCTGCAGACATCGTATCAATATTCTGCAAGGAAGGGAGAGCAAAGTGGCTGATTTTTTAAGAAGGTCTAATGTAAAAGAGGAAGTCAGATATCCTGAAATCCTTGCCTGGTCCAGGAAAGCTTCTCAGGCCTTCCAGCCTTGCTGGATCAAAGGAATGAACCAGGGGACTTTAACTCCACACAGAATTACAGAGCCAATCACCCACGCTGGTCAGAAAACCAGAACGGGGTTCTATTTGTCAAATGAAAATCCAGCTGGAGAGAAGTTCATGGCGTGTAAAGACATGAGGGGCTCCTTGTGCTCAGTTGCTGTTGGCCCACTCAGACTCTTCATGTTTTCACTGCTACATTAATATTGCAAAGCTTGGCAAGCAGAGCATGAACACAACTCAGTAGCTCCCTGCAGAGACTGTGCCAACAAAGGATCCCTCTGCCTGAACTGCGTGTGGTTTCCTCCCTGGCTGGAGGCTGCCCTGTCCTTCAGTGGCCCCTGGCTCAGCAGTGCCAGTTATCTCTGTTCCCTGGAATAGATCAGAGAGCAATTTGCTGGGCAACTTCCCACAAGTGCTTCCATTTTACAAGATCTGTGGGAGGAATTGCTTACAAGGATTGGCATCTCCTTGAATGCTGCTTAACACCCAGCAGCACCAGACTTTCTCATCTAGACCAAGCCAGGAAAGTTTAGCACTGATATTTGTGGCAATCAGAACACTGCAGATAATTTGTCTGCACTGTGGCTGCTGTTTTCCCTGCACCTTCCTACTGAAATGATTCTCTTCAGCACTGAATCCTACCCAGCTTGTCACCTTGGCTGGGCTTCTGCAGCTGCCACTCTGATCTCTGCACAGGATGAGTGGGAAGAAAAGCCTTGGAGCTGTGAGCTGATCCCTCTTATCACCTGAAGAATGCAACTAATTACCAGCAGGACAAGAGCTCCAGGGGCACTGCAGGCAGGAACTATCCATAGAAAAAACATTTCCTTGAGACTGGTTAGGGAGGAGCCTGGCACAGCTCAGGTGTCAGAGGGCAGTTGTGCTGGGAAAAGAGAATTAAAAGTAGGGAAACAGCTGGTCTCCACGACAACCATGTGTATGAAGCACAGAGGGCAATAGTCATCAGGAGTGGATGAAAAGGAATATGGGGGCTGGAGAAGACAGCACTTCAGTCAGGATTGAGAGAGATTTCCTGCTGAACTGAAACACTTCTGCTTTAGCAGACTATGTTTTGATTTCATATACTTGTCACTGATTCTCTCTCTGTAACTCTTTTCTTGTTTTTAAAAAGTTTTTAAGCTAACCAACTATGTATTTCCTTGTTTTGCTGAAAGAAAATACCCTCAGTTATATCCAGTGTCTGCTTTTACTCTTTCCATGGACCTGCCTGATCTTGGGGCCTGGTTCAAATGTTTGTACACGGTGAAACCCAGCAAAAAATCAAAATGCACAACTGCTGCTTCCTTACAATTCTGAATGAATTAACTTTTCTGTTGTATCCATTGGATACCTGCTGTGTATTAAACCTAGTGCTCAACAGTGTCTTCTTCCTTTGGTCTGTGACTGTGGCTTTTTCAGGTCCATTACTGGCCCATTTGCTGTCAAATATTTCATTACAAATGAAAGGAACTGCCATGTGTTGATGATGCAGTTCAGTGGCTTTGCCTTTCATCACTCCAAGGGATACAATACTGTTTGTCAACAGAAAAGCGATGTGGAGGAAAAGAGCATTGTTAGGAAATTGTGTGAGAGGAGAATAAAAAAATCAGGACAATATTTGAGCATACAGATTGCTCTGAACTCCATGAAGGATCTGCAGCTCACCCTCCACAGCCCACCCTTCCTAAGTGGGCAGAAGCTGAGCACTTAAGAAAAGCCTCTGGCTTAGGCCAGTCAATCTGCTTTGAGGCCAGTGTGACTTTGTTCTTAAGGCTCTGGTCCTGCAAGGGCTCAACCGCCAGTTAATTCAGTGGTCACTGTGGAGTCTCTGAAGAATCAGACTGGGAATGGGGGGAGGAATCATGTGAAGCTGAGCTGCCTCTGAAGATGTGCCACGGTGTAAGAGTACAGAGCGAGCCCTTAGGCTTCCAGCAGCATGGAATTCCAGGCTGGAATGCCATGAGAACCTAGATTCTCCACTCAGAAACCTGCTAGTAGAGACTTCCTAGAACTGAGCCTAATTTCAGCCACTCATTGAGGCTGAAAACCATGAGACAGAGATAAGCCCTGGTGTCTGCATGACAGATTTCAAAGCTGAAGGAGAAGATAACAAGAGTAACATGCACCAAATTATTTTAATCACAAAGATTGAGAATACACTCCATAGAACAGATTATTCTAGAACATCAAAATGTTTCTACTTTTAAGTGGATAATATTGTTACTACTCAAATTGCCTCATTAAACTTTAAAATTTACACCTCTCTGCAAAGAAGGAAAGACACTACCCACCTTTTTTCCGAGCCCCAGTACAGTCTGTGAAGTGTCTGAGGGAGGGTAGCTGTAGGTTTTGCATTTACCTAGAATTAATAAAAAAGAAAGCAAAAGGGTTTGAATGATTGTTTGAAATTTAATCTACAATTTTTATTAACATTTCAACACAGCTGTCTCAGATAAACTATTTAAGTGACCCACTAAGCCAAGTGCTGTCCTGGAATCAGCAGGTGGCCCCTGACTCACCTAAAGAAACCAAAATAATCAAATTGTGGGCAAACAATACTGAGGAATCAGTTACCTTTCAGGTGCTGGAGGGTAAACTTGCAAAGGATATTATCTTTGTTTCCAAATTTTCACGGGGAAGGAGGTAATAAAAGCAGCAAGATACACCTATGTTAAAAGTGAAAAGAGTTTAAAGAGGAAGCGCTGACTTTGGAACATTTACAGGCCTGTGATAAGATTCATCTGCCCTAAACAGAGAGACACTCAAAGAATAAATGTGTATAGCTAAGGTGTAGTTACCTTGGCTTTTTGTATCGTTAGCAAGAGACAAAAGCGCATCCAGAGTGCAGTGTAACAGCTTTTAGATGCCTGTTTCAGCTGAAAGTGCCATTCTCTGCACACATCTGCTTCCCTCAGTGCAGACACCATGGCCAGACCAAATCCCTCCTCGAGTTACATTATTGGGCATTTTCCAGGCTCCCTTTGGATCATGGTGTAATGGCAACCGGCCAGGCTCGGCCTCTGTGCCTCTGCCTGGGAGATGAAAATTAACACCTGGAGTGACCACACTGGCAAGGCTGGAGTTGGTGCACTGCAGCACCTCAGGAACACCTGGAGCAGGCTCTGAACAGGCCTGACCCATCTCTGCCAGACCCTTCCATCTCTTTCTGCCCCATCTCTGCCAGACCCTTCCATCACTGCCTGACCCACCTGTGCCAGCCTCTCCCATGGCCCTGTGCACACGCAGCAGTGCCTGCCCTGCTGTGTCGGAGGTGCTCAGCATTTTGCCCAGCCCTGCCCTCCCCACATCCGGGCCAGGAGGACATGCAGGAAGGGGCTCATGGAAAACACCAAATCCCAGAGCTGTCCAAGCTGGAAGGGACCTCTGGAGAGCACCTGGTTACACCCCCACCATCACCTGTCCTGGGGGAATGTCCCGGGGTGCTGGGCCGGCTCCCGCGTGGGCAGGGGAGTGACCCTCATGTGTATGTGCATGGCCAGACTTGGTGAATGAAGATTTGGGGAAAGCTCTCTCCACGTGTGTGTGCCCTTCCAGCCCGCGCAGTGGATGTTTTAGGCGAGGCACAGCATGTGTGAAACTGGCCCCACCGTTTAAGTCTCCCAAGGTCCACTTGCCATGGTCGAGCGAGCTTGGACAGTAACAGTGAAGCTTTCGGGACTGTCACAGCACCCGGTACTAACCGGGGCTGACCCTGCTGAGCATCCGAGATCTGACGGGATCGGATGGCAGGGAGGCTTGAACTGCCAGGGGACTCGAACTCAGGTCCTTGGAATTCAGAGTCCAAAGTGCTCTCCTTTACACCACGGGACCGCCCTGACCCTCATGTGGGTAGGGAAGTGATCCCCGTGTGGGCAGGGAAGGGCTCCGTGGCCCTGTCGAGCTCGCGCCGGGCCGGGCCGCCCTGGCCCCGCCTTGGGGCGCTGGCCCTGCCCCTGGCCCGGCCCCATCCGTGTCTGCCCCCGGCCCTGCCCCTGTCCCCGCCCGGTCGGTCCCCGCCGGCAGTGCCTCCCTCCATGGGGCACTGGGTGCGGGTGGCTCACATTGCGCTGAGCGCGGCGCTGGCGCTGGGGCTGCTCCTGCACCGCACGGGTGAGGCCCCGGGGGTGCCCCGGGACAGGGGAGGGTCTGGGGAGCCCCTTGCCCGCCTCCCTTTGCCCCCTCCTCATCCTCCGCCCCTTCCCCCTCCCAAGGCCGGAGAGGCACATCCCTGGCGGTTCTCACGGAGCTGCTGCTCTGTCTGTGTTTGGTCCCTCCCAGAGCTGCGTGAGGAGCTGCTGCGGCCGCTCGGGTTCGCCCTGCTGGTGCTGTGCTCCGTCCTGCTGTACCTCAAGGTGTCTCTCATGGATCCCGGGTTTGTTAAGCCTGAAGAGGAAGAGAAGGTAAATCCCTTCATTGTGAGGCTGTAAAGTCCAAAGGCTTGTTTTCTTTTTCCGCTCTGCCAGATATGAACAGTGTGAAACAGTTTCTGTTTGCGCTCACACGAAGGGAACACACACAGAGCATTGGAGATGAGAGCAGAGTGTCTTACATTCATACTCTGTAACAACAGCAGTGGGTTCACAGACGGTGAATGTGCCTTTCGCACCACACTGACCCTGTGCCTGTGCCATTTGAGCCCAGGCCCTCTCTTATAGCAGAGACCTATGGAATGTATACATGACCTATTTTATTCTAACCACTACTAAGTGCACAAAAACCTAAATGGAGGGACAGGCCTGGCTGCTCTCTACAGCCCTGTTTATTGAACTGTTGATGGATTTGTTGCCCTCTGAGAGGACATGCACACAAACAAGTTACAGTGAGGTAAATGGAGATGCCGAGTTTCAGTAAGTCTGCCCGAGGTTCTCTGCCTTCCACACTGTGCAGGACAAAAGCATTCCCCATCTTAGTCATCCATCATTAATGTCAGTGCTGGCTGTGTACGGACAAGCAGCACTGCTTATACTGAAAAGGCATCATTGTGTTTGGAAGTGGAGTCTAAAGTATATCTTGTCCAGTTATTTCTGCCTTTGAGCAAACATTCTTTGGCTGGTTCCAGGAGCCCACTCTCTTACCCTACCATAACTGTCTGCAGCTTCTCTAGGAACTATAAGGAATTATATTGTCTAACTTTCCTAATAATAGAGAAAACCAGCACTGTGTAACTGTTAAAGGGAAAGATGCAGCAGGACAGCTCAGTCATGCTGAAACAGCCCGGCACAAACCATCCTGTGTCTCTTTTTTGCAGGCAGGGGAGGCTGAGGGACAAAGCCTGGAGACCCCCCAGGCTCCAGGAGCTGTGAAGCTGCGGCGCTGTGGTTACTGCCTGGTGAAGGTGGGCATCCAGAACATGCTAGAACAGGATGGGATGAGTGATTTGAAAGCTTGTGTTTTTCTTCAGCTGCTGTTGCTGGTGTTTTTCTGCTCTATCATTGCTGCTCACAGGAGGTCACAGAGGTTGTGTAGTGGTACATGTAGTAGTGATGGACACAGACACAGCAGTTTTCCAAGGCTGAAGCAAGTCCCTGCTGGCTTGTAGAAACAAGGATCTTCTTTTGCCATGGGAAAACTGTATTCTACATTTTTACTGCCATGTCAACCAGTGTCAAGAAGGTTATTTTTAACATACCTTGATAGTCAGAGGACAGTTGAACATGTCATGTGTGAACTGTTCCTCACTGAGAGCTTGTCTGAAGGCCTTAAAAGAACAGAACATTGGCCTGAATGGTAAAAAGACAGCATGAAGGAGAAATTAGAGCAATTTAATTAGCTCTTAAAACAGTTTGCCTAAAGCCTAGAGAGGCCTGTTTTCAGAGTGATCCTTATCAGTTTAATAAAATTAAGCATTATCCCTGCTTCCATAAATTCCTGAGGAGTATCTACAAGGAGAACTGAGCTTATTGCAAAAGGAAAAGCTGGCAAAGCATTTGTATGCTTCAGGGGGAAAATCCTAGCAGGCACTAGTTTGCTCAGCCAGGTCTTTCATCTTCTCTGTTCCTGCTACTTGAGCTGCTCTCTTGTGCAAGTGTCTTGTACTCACACAGAAGCAGAGACACTTCCCTCCTCTGTCCACCCCTGAAAAACATCCCATCCCTCCCTACTCTGTTCAGAAACAGTGGTATTAGTTTTTCACCTCCATACTCTGCTCACGCTTTCCTGAATAGACTCATTGGCTCTGTCTCCCTCTGTGGCACACTGGGCTCCGCATAAATATGTAGCTTTTAAGGAAAATGTGTAGATAGAAGTAATGTGGGGAGTCATTTAATTTGAATCCCACCCATCTGGGTCTGTACCTGGGGAATCACGATCCCCTTGAGCTGTCTTAGCAATGCTGATGTGCTGTGGTCTCACCACGGAGTGCTTTAGGGACAGTATTGCTGTGGAGACAGACATTTGCATCATGTTCTCTGTCCCAGGGAGTGGGACAGCCCTGGACTATTGCCAGTGGTTTTTTTTTCTTTTTGTGACAGTTTGTTTCTGTTCTGCAGCAGCCCATGCGAGCCAGGCACTGCCAGCTGTGCCGGCACTGCGTGCGGCGCTACGACCACCACTGCCCCTGGATTGAGAACTGTGTGGGAGAAAGGAACCACCCCCTCTTCATAGCATACCTGGGTGTGCAGCTTGTGGTGCTGCTCTGGGGAGGCCACGTTGCTTGGTAAGGCCTGGAGGTGGCATTTGGACCTCTGAGGTGGCTGAATGTCGTGGTGCTCCCTGAGTCCCACGGAAGGGTTGGTGTAGAACACAGGATTGGCTTTGGATCTTTTTTTGCATCCTGAAGCCCCATAATCTTGAGCAGAATCTGACACTTTAGGTTTCATTGTTCACTTTGCTTCAGGTACTGATCTTTGTTAACAAATCCCAGTGCTGGAAACTGCAACAGGGTTCCACCTGTTCAGGAAGGGAGTTAACCCAAGGCAATTGTCTGTCACAGCTGTCAGGGGAACCAGCATCTTCTGAATTTCTTAGATTCCGATCCCTACAGTTGCAGCCTCTCAGGATTTTATAGTATATTAACTCCCTCTAGTAGAGGATTATCACCAGCTCACTAGTTATGAATAAAACTTAAATGTGCCATTAGCTTTATGGAACCAGTTCTGCTTCCTTAACCTCAGATTTATTTCTCTTTGAATTGAAAGGTCAGGCCTCAACTTTCAACACTCCTGGGAATGGCTGCAGCACAACATTTTCCTCCTCGTGTCCTTCTTCCTGATAGTCATCTTCACCACTGTGGTCCTGCTGCTGCTTGTTTCCCACCTGTACCTGATCTCGTGCAACACCACGACCTGGGAGTTCATGTCCCACCACCGCATCTCCTACCTGCGCCACTCCGAGCTGGAGAACCCCTTTGACCAGGGGATACTCCTCAACCTCTGGAGGTTCTTCTGCTCACGCCACCTCACTGCATGGGAGCAGATCTATTTTCACAGGAACAGCGAGCCTGTCTAGTCCCAGGACACCTGCAGGGTGCTGGGTAGAGCTTTGCTCATGCAGTTGCTGCTGCTTCCTTGCACTGAACTTCAGCACATCATGGACTGTGCAACCTGCTCCACAACCTGCTCAGCCTGCAAAGTTCATTTCAGGGTTGTTTGTTATATACAAATAACACTGTTAAAGGTGAGACACTGGTACTAGGAGAAGGCCACAGAGCTGATTTCTGGTTTGAGCAAAGGTGTCTCTAAATTTACTTCCTTTTGTTAACTGCATCCACATCTCCTGAAGAATTCTCTTCCCTGAGGTCTCCCTCCTCTTTTGCTGCTAAGGAAAAGCAGCAATTACAGGCAAAACCACCTAGGATCAATGTAATTCCTGTGGCCTTTCTTCAGCCTAGTTCTGACTGTGAGAACTGCAGTGCCTTTTGTCAGTAGTGTTGGTCAAGTAACAGAAATACTTGAGTAAATATTTAGACAGTCAAAAGCAAATTTCATTTTGTCCACATGCCTCAACTTAATGCTCTCCACAAAGCTTTGAGACTTAATACTGTTAATGTGCATGAGAAACAGCTGTAAGACACCCAGCTCAGCTTATGAGATAATTAGGCAGCACTTTGTGATGCCCTGAGCACCTCTTCACAGCTGTTTACATTGACGATGCTGTTAACAGTTCACAGGCTGTTCTGGATCAAGTCAGTGAAGAATGAGACCCTCCACTTTTCTTTGGAATCCCTGGCTACTGATTTATTGGTAAAGCTGCTACTACCTCAACTTCCTAGTGAGATTTTAATAAAAGAATGGAATTTCAGTGCAAGAGAAAAGCTGCTAGGTCCTGGTTGATTCACTGAGATGAGGGGTGCTGACACCTTCCAGGACAGCATCAAGTGGACTTGTTTTCTATTGAACTAAAAGGTCACACTTCAGGTTTCCATGGGGAACTAAAAGGAAGTTTGGGAAGGCAAATTTAGCTTTTTAAAAAAAAACGGTGGTGTGCATTTTAGTCCAGACCCTTTTCTGTTAAAAAAACCAACAAAAAAAAAACCCAAAACCAAACAGAAAACCCACCACAAAATGTCAGTTAAAATTATTTTGTGCCTTAACTGCCTTGGCTCAAGTATTGACACCAGATCAGGAGCACATCTGGCAAGGCAGTGGGATGCACTCAGGGTTTAAAGCTGATGAGCACTCATGGAAGGACACTGTAGTCACTAACACAGCATGACAGCCCAAAACAGTTTAAAAACAGCAGAAGGTCCCTTTTTTGAGCAACTCCAGAGTTTGTAATCTGTGCCTAGTCTGGTTTGTTCAGGGTAGAAACTCTATCAGAGGGATATGAAAACACTAAGGATTGTTTTTGTGACACTGCAATACCATCCAGAATGGATCCTGTAGTTAGTTTGTGTCTCTGTGGTGCCTGCTAAAGTCTGGATCATCTCTTCTGGTTCTTCAGGTATCAGTCAAGTGGAAATTTGTCAGCAGGTACCACAGCTCAAAGAACAGTTCTGCTCTGTTTGGTAATTCCTTTTCAAAAGCACTGGGCTGGTAATTTACCATTTTTTACTATAAATTATAAAATAAAATATTAAATATGCATTTTTTAATTCTTTATGCCTCTCTCTCTGTGAACCCAAGTTCTACATTTCACCTCTGTTAACAATCCACTGTGCTACTTCCCACTTTGCAGTGGCCTTGACCTTAAGAAAGCTACAAAACACCACAGGGACCAAGAGCCAACTGTTAGCACTCAAACAAGAGTGAGGAAAACTCGTACCCTGCTCCAAAGGGGCCAGTGACCTGCCAGGCTGAGCAGGAGGTTGGAAGGATCTTTGCAGGAGGGAGTTTTCAGAAGCAAGTTATGCTTGGCTCTGAAAACAGGAAATCCAGGTTCAGTGTGAAATATCTGTTTTGCACAAACATGGCTCTTACCTGGCTGGATTCTGAATCACTTGGACAAGTCCTGTTTAACAAGGCCAGTTCCCTAGATCCTTATCTCCAGATGAGCACAGCTGCCTTAGTCCCTCTCCTGTCTGCATCTAGTAAAGACAAACTGGAAGAGCAGTGACTGTGTCCCTGTTTGCATCAGTGTGATGCTTTGTCTCTACAGACCCTTCTCTTTTTGCCCAGCAAGGTAACATTATGAATTTAAGAGATAAAAATGTATCTTATCAAGTATAATTACAAGATGCACTACTAGGCAAATTGAATTATCTTTAACTTGCTGGTTTCCCAATATTAACACAGCCATTACTTTGCTGTCCCCAAAGAAGATACAGAATATACACATGGATAAAATCTGTGGAGAAACAACCTGACTGCAGTCATTGGTACGTGCCAGCTGATGACACCATGCAATGTGTACACAGACAACCTGAGTGAGAAGGAAGAGAGAAAATATTACTATTGACATTTACAGAGCAAAATAAAATCCTGCCTGTTGAGCAGAGTGTGGTTAGACCTGATCTGACACATTCAGGAGATAAAAAGCTGAACAGTTATTATATGGAAAGGTATCTTTATTTTCAAAAAAGGAAAAACATGTGCAAAGCTGTGGGGGTTTATATCATTAAAAACAATACCTAAGATTTGGCATCCTTAAAGAAGTAGAAAAAGTAATTTTCCTTAAGATAAATCACTTGCATCATTATAAAACATCATTGTCTTGGTTGTGTTAAAATCCATTCCTGGCATACACATATTTATGAGTGGGAAATGGCATAAAAGCATTACCAGGAGGAAATGCTGCATCTCTTCTCTAGAAAATATGTGAGAAATTGCCATTCCCCTGCTACTCTACAACTTTTAAAAGCCACACTACTTACTTAGGCCTTTTGCAAAGATTAACTTGGTTGCAGAGCTGATTTGATTTCACCAAGTCCAGCTTAAATTCCAAATTTCCATCTATATTCAGTGACAGCAGATGATAGATCCAGTCAAACGTTAATTATTCCTTACAGATAATGGACATCCAGTGTCCCTCCAACAAATAAGGCTGGAAAACCCACAGCAGGTTAGCTCAGCTTGCAGGGCACCTCCTCCTGGGGCCATCAGCACTACCTGTTCATGGATCCTGTTGACTTTTCCACTGGCCATGCCAAGTCCTCTCTGTGCTCTCTCAAGGTGGTAACAATCTCTTCCTGTTTCATACACCCCAGGGATCACACACCTAAAAGGTGTCTGGAAACAAAGTCAAAGTCCTTGAAGACAGCCTGCTCCTTCCGGGTGAGGACAGCGACCCCCTCGGGGGGCGTCAGGAGGGGCTTCTGGGAGGTGAACTCTTCATCGAAGTTGCTGATGTCAGTAGGATCTCTCAGTCTGGGCACAAAGGGGGGCTTCAGCCTCCTGGCAAGCAAGGCATCCCAATCCACTCCCTGGAAGAGAAGGAAGGGAACAGGCCAGATTGACAAGAGCAGGTGCCATCAAATAGACTGACTGACAATCACTGTCATCCCTTGATGGCATCTTGGTTTCATTTAAAAAGGAGTATTTGTTGGTGTCTCTGAAGTTGGGCAGATTTGCACACAGAAGCAGCACAATCAGAAATAACAAAGGGGCTCTGGCAGCTTTACAGATCCCAGAAAACACACATGGGATGTCATTTCAAATGCGAATTGAAACATATTCCTGAATGGAGCAATGAGGTGCAACAGAAACCACCATTAAAACCTCACTGATAACTAATGGAAATATGCACATCACTCTCAGCTCAGACACGAGAGGTGAGGGAGAAGGATAAAGGGAGTTCCTACCTTAAAAAAGGGCTGGATTTTAATCTCTTCAGCATCTTTCTCCCCTGCTCCCAGTCTACGCTCTGGACATTTCTGAAGCAGCTGCAGAAATATCAGTTCAAAATTAAACAGCAGGAACAGGGATGGACAGAAATAATATTCCAGAGAGGAAAACAAAAGAAAGATGATGGAATGATCCCTCATATCTTCTCATTCTCACTTTGCACCAAGGTCATCATCTGCTAGGAATAGCTCAGACCTAGTTCCTTGTAAACAACTTGCCAACAGCAATAAGATACCTGCTATAAACTGCATGAAGCATCTCAGCTTAATTGTGCACCTGTGACTGAGGGGTCACATTCAAGCCCTGAATGCAGCCATCTCCACTGAATGGCTCTGACACTCCTGCCCTTGAACCAACACTCTTCCATGTTCGACTTAGCAGGAACAGTAAGCAGCCTGCTTAGTCATCCTTATACAGAAGAACCACCTTTATGTAAAGAGATGGGAAGGAAAAATATGTGTAAATGTTTCCTTAGTCTGTCTAGGCAGCTCCAGATTATACACACAAATGCTATCCAGTCCTAATAGAGTCCCTCTGGATCCACTCACACAGCAAATGCAAATTCCTCAGGCTCCCAGAGACCCACCAAGGCCATTACCTTCCGGATAATAGAAAGTGCCTCAGCTGAAAGGAATCGTGGATACCGGACTTCATCATTGACGATGCTGTCAAAGACTTCCTCCTCGTCATCTCCAGGGAATGGTGACTGCAAATGGGACATTTATTTAATCCAAATACCACCCACTCCTCACTATTAGATAGGGGTGAGAATAGCAGGGAGCTGTATGGATTAATTAATGTTTGGCAAGTACAATGAATGAGAAAAATGTAATTCAAGTGCTGACAAATACTTGGCTACACTTAGCAAAATTTCATCTCAGGTGGGCAGGTCCCCAAGGCTGGGCAGTGAGATTCCCTGAGGAGAGGTGGCCTTACCTCACCAACCAGCATCTCATAAATGAGCACACCCAGTCCCCACCAGTCCACTGCCCGTGTGTACGACATGTCTGTCAGGACTTCTGGGGCCAGGAATTCAGGGGTGCCACAGAAGGTGTTTGTCCGGTCCCCAAAACCTATTCCTGTAGGAAAAGGACACTTGTAAAACGCAGCACAAGTTACTGAGTGGCTCACAGGCAGCCTCACCTTCTGAAAGCTGCAGTTTATCACCTGCTGCTCTTACCTGGGCAAGGGTAACATCAAGGCTTGTAAATGCCAGTGAGGAAGTGGGAAACCTGAGACCCCCAACAGCTCCAAATAACCAATGTACAGACAGTGCTTAAATAAACAGCAAACCCAGGAAAAACTCCTGCAGATTCCACTGCTCATTTACTCATGCACATATTTTATAGTATCATATATTCTGGATCCTTTTGAACAAACAAGCACATTTTAAAAGCCTTCATAAGTTTCCTGAAAATTAAAGGGCAAAGTGCTCTTCACAAGTTCATTATGGCCAGATAGAGGAGGTTTTCTTGTTGTTTGGTTTGTTGGAGGTTTTTTGTTTTGTTTTTGATGGGTTTCAGTTTCATTTCTAAAATGGGGATTAATATAAATTACACACAATATCTGTATTTCTGAACAGATTACAAAAGCCCAAATCCTAAAGTTATTCCCATTTCAGCTTCTTCAGTCACTCACCTTCCTTACATAATCCAAAATCTGCAATCTTCACAAATCCTTCAGCATCTAAAAGGAGATTATCCAATTTCAGGTCCCTGCAGGCAAAGGAGATGAAAGAAAACTGTGGCTGAAGTCTGAGGGTTGCAAACCAACATATATTTGTTGCAAGAGGCAGAAGGTAGTGTTAATGAAAAGAATAAAACCTAAACTGACTAAAGTCTACATTTGGTTTAAATCCTGTATTATTTGGAAGATTTCCCTAAATTTATTGATATTATCCTCTAAATGAAAGGCTCACAAACAGCTTGGAGCTGAGTGGGACTTATTCACCTGGAAAAGAACTCCCACAACAGCATGACAAATTACTTGACTACCAGAGTAAAAAGGCAAGCAGTGACTTACAGGTGCCCCCCAGAATGAAATGACATGTCACAGAGGATTAATCACCTGCAACATGCCAGATGAATTGCTTCTAGGTGACTTTCTTTACTGTGAGCACGATGAACATGCTGATAGCAACAGGCAGTGGGGGAAATAAAGAGAGACAGAAAGATTAGAAACCCCAACAAGACAGTGAGCTCCAGACACAGCTACAGGAGAAACCAACTTTCAGATTGCTAAACTTACAGAGTGCTGCATTACCTATAAACAATTTTCTTCTCATGTAAGAACTGGAGCCCCAAGACTACACAGGCTGTATAAAACCTGAAAGACAGAAAGAGTTATCAGGAAATATATATGAGATTCAAGTTAAAAACTTACAGTGCCTGGAGAGTAGATTAATTCTAACTCACTGTGCCATGTGCTCTGGAAAGACATCCTCGTGTATGCGCATCATCAGATCCCCCCCTGGAGTGTATTCCATCACAAAACAGGCGTGGTGAGGGGTCTGGAAACACGCAAACATGTTCACAAGGAATGGGTGATCAGAGGAATTGACCACTTCAAATATTCGCTTCTCACAGTTCAGGCTGCCGGGAGTCAAAGGACAAAAACATCAGTGTTAAAGCTTGCCAGAAAAGTCTGTTCTGAGCAAGACAGGATGAAGGAGGAAATCTTCACATCGTCAGTTAGAGAAATAAAAAGTGAGGGCTAATGCAAGTATTTATCTTATGTACTTCCAAACCTTGAGTTTTGGAGAGTTCTTCACGTGTCATTCTTACACAAGTTGACACCCTTATAACTTTCCTTATTCTGATTTTAGTTACCCAAGACTTAAGGTCACGATTAACCTTAATAGTACCATGGCCAGTACACATCATACACTTGATTACAGGTGTGTTAATGTAGCCTCTGGCAATAGTATCATCTCTAAACAAAGCTCACCTATCAATTTCATCTCTCCTAATAATGTCTTTTTTCTTCAAGGCTTTGATGGCATACATCTTCCCAGTTGCCTTGTACTGGGCCAGCAGTACCTGAAAGACAACAGAAAATATCATATTTTCTTATTAGACTGCTTAACTCCCATTGACACAAACTATTTCCATCCACTCTAGACAATTATCCTCAAAACCAAGCTCAAGGAACTCCAAAACCAGAGCAGTTTTGCTTTGCTCCCTGTGCTGCTGCAGTGCAGAAGGATGTCAGGGTGAGTTATGTCCCTCTCACAGCTGGCCCAGTGCTTTAGGAGCTCCTCAGAGCTCTCACACAAGAACTACGCACAGATCTTGGGAATGGAGCTATTCCACTCGTGATCCTCATGATAATGAAAGGAATGTAATGGTGTGCTTTATGAAATGACACAGCACTCCCAGGACAGTTTTCTCTGGGCTTTGAAGCCACAAATCTTCAGGAGTTTTCACTGTTAACAACAGTTTTCAGCTCCTTGTGCAGCTGGGCTGGGTTTATTCTGTATCTGCATTGCTACAAATCCCTCCTGTACAGTAACACTTCTACTCAGACCCCAAAGCAGAGCCCCATCTTCACAACCACAGCCCCATTGCCCTCCTGCCCAGTGTCCTGTACCTTCCCAAAGTGGCCACGGCCCAGCACAGCAATGCAGTGAAAATCCTCGAGCTGAACTGTCCTTTTCCTGCAGACCAAAAGAGAAGTTGCTGAGATAATCCCCAGGAGATGCACCAGCAGATAACAAAGGAGTGTGTGTTTGTGTTCGGGGAAGGAGCTCTGGTTAGTGAAAGGGCAAGCAAACAGCTGTGCCAACCACTCCTCACCTAAGCTGAAATCCTCACAACTAAGGCCTGATGCTGCTGTTCTGCCACTGAAATAGGAACAGGTAGCCTTAAATTGAGGGAAGTGTTCCCAGTAGCTGCAGTCTGACTTCCATCTATACTGGCAACAATTCTGACTCTCCAAGGCTGCTCTCTCTGTCACTGCCCATAACAGGATTAGCTCCCCCCTCCACCCCCATCCCTGGGGTGGAAAAATTCAATTTCTCCTCTGCTCCTTTCAGCAGGCTCAGCAGCAACTGTGGGAATTAGACACGAGCTTGTCTACAGTGCTGGCAGGACAAGGGCATAAGGAGAAAAGAAGTTCTCAAACACGAACTGGAAATAAAACACACTGAGACAACAGACATACATGTTGCTGGAAAAAAGTAGTTGAATAAAGAGGTGCTGTAGAATGTAATGTCAGACTTAAGGTGTTCTCAAGGAAATTCAGGCTACAGAATTGCCAGGAAATAATTTCTTTTTTTTTTAAAGAAAACAACCTACACCTTATATGCTTTAATTCAGGATCATTTTAAAAGGCAACAGACACTCCATACTCCTCCAGTAAGAGGCATGAAGAGCTTTCAGGGTATTGTCCACACCCAGCACTAAGAATCTGGTGCTAAGAAACTAGAGCACACCTTGAGCAGAATTTTAGACTGCCTGCTCTCAAAAGTTTGAGCCCAGTGACTCTTTAAGCTGTGACCCAAGATAGCCTGTGCTGTCCATAGTTACCTTGGAGATGTTGGGACTGGAAATCCTGTTACAGCAGAGCTGCAGGACTTCTCCTCAACATGCAGCCTCTTCAGGCACTACAAAGAGAAAAACAAATACAGTGTGTCATCCTCTGGAATCTGACCTGGACATCCACATCCAAATTGTCTCCTCTGAGGAGATCCAGCATAACCACAGACAAGTTCTTGTAGTGGGTCATCACCTCCACTCAGGGGGAAGCAGCATGAAAACAGGTTGTCTGTGGACACACAAAACCATTCCCATGTACAGTATTTTTATAGGGTCAAACCTTTTAAAATAAACACTTTTAAAACTCTAGGGTAGAACATTTCCTTCCTAGAAAAAAGGCCTCTCACATCAAAAGAGTCATAATGGTGAAAGAATGTTGTTTCCTCTATCACCAAAGCCAAATGAGAAAGGGCAAGGTGTGGTAGAACACAGGCCATTAACCATTTTACTACTCAAAGCAATTTTCCTGCTCCTTCCTGACATAAAAGTAGAGCTCCTCTTGGTTTTGCCCATTTTTTTAATGATGAACTTCACCTGTCCTAAAAGCCTGGCCCTCCTTCCCCACTTTGTCTGTTCTGTACTCTTGCCCTGGACTCCCAATGCTGACCTACCTCCCATTTTGCTTCTCCAAGAAAAGCAAATTTTAACTTTAAAAAAAAGAGAGGGAGAAAAAAAGAGAGAAATAGAAGTGCAACTCTTTGTGAAGCCTCCATGCCAAAGTAGGTCCCTGGAGATCAGCCAGTTAACGAGGAGGTGCTTGCTAAAAGTCGAGTAAACTTCTTCAGTAATAAACAAACAAGAACCAGATCTTGAAGGAACACCAGCCAGGAAAGACAAGTTTCCCAATTAGCCCAATTATTTCCCCATTAGGTGATTACCGGAGAGTCTGCAGGAGATGGTGTTGATTCCTTGGAGTTGGCCATCAGGAAGAGGCGTGGAGGTTTGGGTGGTGCTTCATCAGCAAAGGTGAGTTTGGCCACAGGGAAGTCACTGCATTTGTAAGGCAGAATTGAAGGAGACTTTGCCTTAGGGCTGAGCACTGTACACAGACACCTGTGTGTCACCTTTGCTGTGTTAGCTCAGTCCAAATCACTGGACAACAGGACTCCCTGAGACACACAGATGTCTCTGAAGTACCAACAACACATGTATGGTCTCCCAAATTAATTAGAAGTTGATTAGACTCTATTCCAAGGCTGGCTCTCTGATGCTATAAAACCAATGAAACACAGGTGTGTAGAAATAAGGCACTAGGATCAAGAATCAAAAGGAAATCCTTATTTTAGTAGCAACACAGCAGCTGAGTCAATTTTTTTTTCTTTCCTAGGTCTTTTGTATTGGTGGGAATCACTTGAGAGAGTGACTGATTCCTTAAAAATTAATTCCAAACAATTTATTTGGGGGGAACATTTTTCTACAGCACATTTAGAAGCTCAGCTATGCCCCCTCTGAGTGCTACACTGTGCCAGTGGTTGGAGTGTGTGTACTCATGAAGGCAGAGTGCATTTTTATCACAACAAGCACATGGTGACCTTGCACTGGTGAAGACATTTAATGAGTGGAACTTTCTTTCCTTCACAGGACAGAAATTGTACATCTTTTTGTGTAGACAGATACATTTTTCTCCTCAATGTTCCCTTCCACCTCAGTAAGGTGCATCAGAATTTTAGTATCTACCCCACACCCATTGCAGTGTCATCCAGTAACACTCAGTAGGTAACAGGACTCACCTACTCAGTTTGGACACTGAATCAATAGGACTTTGTGGGGAAACTGGAGAAAAGTCTGTCTGAGTGGGGTCCTGAAGGGGAGGGCTCAGAGTGCTGATGGAACTACAGGGAGGGAGGAAACTCATCATCAGGCGACCCCAGGCAGCAACATTCATGTTCATCTGAGGAGCTCGGAGAAATTCCTTCCCTGGAGGAGGAGAGTCAAAACACCACTGAGATTACAACACACAAATTACAGTCTTGTGTACTGTTAAATTGCAGTTTTCACCCAAACACCCACGGGTTAACCCAAAAGACAGCCCACTCTTGGGAAAATGGGCTTTATTCATCATTAATAATAATGATGAAACAGATCCATTATTTCACCTGAGTTCAGCTCCATGTAATATCATAACAATCCTCAAGACAAAATTGCATTAGATGTTAAAAGTTCATATTCTTTTAAGTCAGATTTTCTTATATTTCAACACTGCATTCTAATCATGCAGCCTGTTAACTGAAGTTTCTGAAAATGTCTTGAAAAGAGTAAAACATTTGAGATGTTTTCATTATTTTTGCTACTTTCTGAAGAACATAAATATAAAATCTCATTTATTCCCACTGCCAAGAAGTCTCACTATGTAAAGTTTTACCCTGTTCAGTTTCACAAGAAAGAATTTGCAGAGAAAAAAGAAAGTATGTAAGTTATTCCAGTCCATAAATCTCATAAATCTGAAATGCCAGCTTTACAGACTTGACAGACAGTCAATAGCCTGTCATGCTACACTCTTCTATAATTCAGAGTTTTCCAGAAAACCTTACAAAATCTGTTCATCAGTAACACCATTGCTGGTTAAAATTAGTACAGTTTGAGTCCTGGATCTTATCATGGAATGGCTTGGGTTGGAAGGGACCTTAACAACCACTTAATTCCAACATCCCCCTGCCATAGGCAGGGATACCTCCCACTATCCCAGGTTTCTCCAAGCCCTGTCCAACCTGGCCTTGGACACTTCCAGGGATGGGGCAGCCACAGCTTCTCTGGGCAACCTGTGCCAGGGCCTGCCCACCCTCACAGGGGAGAATTTCTTCCTACTATCTATTCTAACCCCAGCCTCTGGCAGTGGGAAGCCATTCCCCCCCTTATTCTGTCACTCCATCCCTTGTCCCAAGTCCCTCTCCAGCTCTTCTGGAGCCCCTTTAGGCTCTGGAAGGGGCTCTGAGCTCTCCCTGGAGCCTTCTCTTCTCCAGGCTGAACAGCCCCAGCTCTCAGCCTGTCTGCACAGCAGAGGGGCTCCAGCCCTCTGAGCACCTTTGTGGCCCTCCTTGCTCCAAGAGATCAATGCCCTTCTTGTTTTGGAGACCCCAGAGCCTAAATAACCATAAATTATATCTTCTTAACAATGCTAATTGTGAATACCGACACCGTGACAATGTCACAGCACAGACTGTGCTCAGCCAGGCTGCCTGCACTTCTGTGACTGAACAAACTTCCACAAACACAGTAATTAGCAGGCATTTTAAGGTCTCTCAAATTGCATGGGAAACCCCTGCCCTTCTCCTCACTCCCTGGACAGTGAGCACTCAGTTCTCCAGCCCCTCACCTTTCTGTTTGGGGAAAATGCGCTTCTGTCGCTGTAGTTTTGGCTTCCTCTCAATGACAGGATTGCAGAACATCACCTGTCAGAGAAGCAACAGGGATTTGTCAGGTTTCATCATTTAAACTGCAAATCCAAACCTTCCCACATGCCTGTTCTCTCACCAAATTCTCTGTTCCTATCTGTTTAGTAAGTCAGGAGTCACTGCCATAGACTCCAGACTGCACTATTCTGGTTCCACCCTCTAAACAGCTGTTAGCTCAGCTGTGGGTTTAGCTCTTGGAATTTTCTGCTACCTGGAATACAGAAAACCCCCAGAATTAAGGCTAATTCCTATACCAAAAAAATGTATCCAATTTGTAAAGCCATGCATACAGAACACATCCATTTAGAGGGTTACACACACAGGAGTTCACAGCACAGAAGTAAAAGCCAGAAATAACAAAACAAATCACAACAAAATAACCACAAAAAAACAAGAATGTGGGGAGAGGAGGCAAATTTTGGTACATGAAGTCCAGATCCTGCTTTGGAAAGACAACCACAGGAACTTTCATCACAACACAAAGGGGAAAGTACTGAAGCTTTTCAGGGATTATCTAGATGATCTCTTCACTGACTGTACTTTAAAGTATTATTAGCCTCAGAATGATGATAAAATAAGCGTAGCCAGAGGGAATTTGGATCTCTGATTCTACAGTGATTAAATCCTGACCATTAAGCCCTATGTTTAATTAAAGTGTCACCGATGATTCATAATGAAAGCAAATAAAAACCAATGGATTTCTCAGCACACACACACACATAATTACAGTGCAGCAGCTGAAGAGTCACTCCAGGCTATGGCACGTGTGCATCTATTATATCATGTTGTTCCTTATTCTTATGTGGGATATTGATGCAAAGGGATTTCAGGAGTCACTCTACCCTTCTAGACTACTGCTCCTTCCACTGCTTGTATTCTGGGCTGGACAGCTGCTTTCAAGGCAGGCACCCTAAACTGAGTTCTCTGAAAAAGAAACAAAGCTTACATTTATACCTCTGCAAAAAGCATCCCCTGGGGCTCCAGCGAGAGGCACATCCCGTGACGTTCGTTATCAAGGAAATCATCCAAACGCAAGAACTTCACTGCACAGAGCTCCCTCCAGTCCCTCCAGTACACTGCGATTTCCAGCTCACGAGACTGGTGGGATGGGGGAGAAAAACAAACAAACCAGAGGAGTTACATCCTGCCCCATGCTCCGGAAATGGCACACACATGCTGTTGTAAAATAAAAAATAAATCAGTAAATAAGGAGTATGCATAAAGAATTTCTTTAGTCCTCCTCTTCCCTGCTTTTGATGTTTTCAGATCTTCTTAGCTACAGACCCTTTTGGAGCTTGCTGTTTTGGCTCCCCATTTAGAACTCCCTTAGAGCCACTTTGCTGATAAGAGGAAATAAAACTGCTCAGATAAGGAGAGAAGGACAACAGATGCTGCTCAGGCTGAATGTCTGGCAGAGATGCTCTGCCTTCAGGGGAAGGCTGAGATAACTGGCACATCAAAGGACACGGGGACAGCAGCAACACAGACCTGAATCAAGTGGAATGGCAGCTAAACAAGCAAATCAGGTAAGGAGAAACAGAAAAACAAACACAGCAGAGGAATCTGGGGCAGACTTACCCGGTCCAGCTCAATGACAAAGCTCTGGTCCCATGCCTGGTTATTAACTGGTCCCCAGTTTGTTTGGCCAACCACTTTGTTGTCCACTTTGAGCACAGCAAGGACCTCATCTGGACAAAGGAGGAAACATGGATTATAACCTTTTACCAAGGAAACCCTCTAAACTAATATTGAAGGTGAACACCCCAATCAAATGTAATTTCCAGGACAGTCCTAGGACACAATTCACTCTCTCTCTCTTAGTTTTCAGAGACCAGGTTTCTTGTAAGAACACTCATACCAGGCCAACGTGGTACCATGATGAGAATCCCCCTTGCTCCCACTCACAGGCCAGCAGGGAACCCCATACTCACTACACGGCTCTTCATTCCGCAGGTACTTTCCTGCAACACCACGGCCATGGATGCCCAGGCCAACTCGTGTCCGGGAAAGGGACCTCAAATCACTTGGGCTGCCACAGATGGGAGAGGAACTAGTCATTCGGGAACGTCCTGGAACGTTTTCCAATAGATCCTGACACCCCATCAGCCTCACTTCCAGTGTTCCTGAGGAATTTTAGAAGAGTAAGGAACGTTACTATGTAAAAGATAAAGTGATTCCAGCAAGCCTGTCCTCACAGAGTTCCAAGAATTTCTCAGATTCATGATTTCTTGACTCCAGATTCATAGACTGCACATCCATATGATAAGAAAGCTCTGCCTGGCCAAGAAGACCTAAGTCCACTTCCTATCAAATCCAATGTCCATGTAACAAGAGGCATTACAGCGGTGAGAAAGAAACACAGCTCATTTTTCCCTCTCACAACAGCATGCCATGCAGGTAGGACCCCTGTACCTGTGAGGGCTGTAGGTTTGATGACTGGGGTGGGTTGGATGCTGCTGTGCCGGGCTCCCAGGGAGGAGGTGTTCACCAGCTCCTGTTTGATGAGGGCTCTCTTTGGGTGATCAGGAGAAAGTTCACTGAGCTGACGTTCCAAGGACAAGCGCAACAGGTCAATCTTCTGAGAGGACTCCTGCAAACGACCCTGAGCCTACCAGTGGAAGTGGAACAGAAAACAGGCAAAAATTCTCATGTACAGCCCCAGGCAAGGTACTACTAATCCTTTATCAACTGAAATAAGCTTAAAAAACACAACAAGACAACATCTTGCTAATAAACAGGATTAACTATTTTCCCATAGACCTTGAGCACTTCATCAATGCCACTTCAGATGTTCCTGAGAAATTGTACCAAGGGAAGGAAGTCTATCCCTAGAAGGGAAAGTGATTCAAATCAGTCTGTCCTCACAGAGAGACAGGAACTTCCTAAATCAGTAACTCATTCATGCTAAATTACTAATGCTGAGGCATGAAACCACCCAAGAAAGCCTAAGCAGTATCCTCTTACCTCAGCCAGAAACTTGCGATCCTGGACCCGACTCCCTCCAAGGATCTTCAGCACGTTCTTTGCCCCCTCAGCAACAGCAGCTTCGATGCGCAGGTGGTGCCTCAGCTCCTCGATACGCAGCTCCAACACACTGATGGTGCTCCCCACCCTCACTGGCCAGACAGAACATGGCAAGGATGAACATGGACTGAGTAATGTGGATCTTACAGCTCTGGCTGCCTCTGCCCTAGGCTGTATCAGTTACTTCAGGCACTTTACCTGCTGGATCCACAGCATCTTCCATCCCTCCTGCTGCCTGAGACACTTTCACGATGTGCATGCGGATTATCTCAATCTTGGTCTTGCTGTCCTGAAGCATCTGCTGAGCCGTCGCCAGCAGCTTCCGCTCCTGCCAAAGGAAAGCAGGTGCAGAGGGAGAACCATGATCATTACAAATGGGAAACAGTGGTGTGCTCACATGTGAGGGTGAGGTGGTGCTTGCAAGAAGGGTCACAAGCGACTCTGGAATGGAACACACAGGTGGTTATGTAAAGGAGGCACCGCTGAAGACCAAGGACTGAGATCACGATCTCCATTTGCAGAGGGAAAGGACAGGTCAAGGACATGTCCAGTTAATACCAAACCCTGCAGCCACTGAGACTTGTTGTTCCCTGGTTAATGGAACTTATGGTGTTCTGGGTTTTCAACAAATAACTGAATTGACCTTCCTAATAAGCTCGGACTTTAAAATTTTTAGTTATCCTTTGACTTTTAAATATGATTATGCCAAACTCAAACAGTGGGATGAATGTGAATCCAGTAAATTTCTGAAAAGTTTTCTTCCATAAAGAGATAGTACTGCTATGCTTTATCCTAAACAACCCAGTGACATCCAAACATCACACCAACTCAGTGCACAGTCCTGGTGCTTTGTTAACTTTCTGTCCTCAAGTCAGTGACTGAACGTGCCTCTTATGTGCAGTACCAAGATGTGCTGTCACTATGCTGAGACCCAAATTACAGAGCAAGGATTCAGCTGGCAAACTTTGGAAATTAATTTCTCTCTCACACCAATTATCAGAAAGAGATTTGGGTACAGACCTTAAATACAAATTTTAATCCAGGAATCCATCTTCCAAAATGGCTGATTACTCCTGCTTACCTTGGATGTTGAGTACAACTGGATCATGTTCTCAGCACCTTGTTTCACTTTCATTTCAACATGCAGCTGCTTTTTCAGAGCTTCAACCTTCCTTGCCATGGGGTCTGGGTTTCTTTCCCACAGACAAGGATCTGGAGATACAGATCCATCTGCACAAACAACACAGTCAATACCATTAGTCATCTTCTCTCATTTCATTTCACTGGGTTATAGATGAGTGATTAAAGGGAAGTTGGTCTCTAAAGTAAGGTACAAAAAGGTCTTGTCTACAAAAGTGACTTAAAACACTGTTTCAAATGAAGCTCAGGCTCACATCTGTAAATATTTCTTATCTCAATTAACCTGTCCTAACAAGCACTCTTCCAATTTTATACTCATTCATCCTGAGAGACACTTGGATGTTCAACTGACAGAAACTCTATTCAAACCTCTTCAATTCCACCTCCAGCCTACTCCTGAATATTGCCCACACTTACCACTCTCAGATGGTTTTCTCCCTCACTGCTCTCTCATACTGCCCCCTTTCACCTTTTTTGCCCCATTCCCAACTTTTTACACTACATATCATTTCATCAGCTAAAAACAGCAGAAGCAGCTCCCAGTACTTGAGAGCCAACACAAAAATATCAATTCAATATCCATAAGCATTGAAGCATTGTAACAGAACTTTCCTGTCAGTGATGCCCCAAGACCTACCTGTCTTGCTCTCCTCTTTGTCTGTTTTTACAATCCTTGCATTGAGCTCCTGGAGTTCCCAGTGCAGCTGCTCCAGTTTTCGGTTGGAAGATTTGAGCACGTGCTCAATATGAACAAGATTCTTCCTGTCAGTCGTGGCTTTGCGCAGGTTTTCTGCTCCCTCTTTGATCTTCAGCTCCTTCTGTATAGCCCTGCGAAGCAGCTCCTTCTCGCCCTCCAGCTTCTGCTGGAAGCTTGGATCCATTAAGTTCCCACCATTGTCCAGCTGCAAGAGGCAGCTGCCCTGCAGCCAAAGAGTTTTGGGCAAGAGGATTTCAGAAATAATATAGTCCAACCATTTCCATGACACAGCAATACCCTCATAAGATTCCACCCTTCGTTTCGTTCAGAAATTCTGAAGCCAATCTTTGCACCAAATTTTCAAGAAGACCAGACTTACATTTAAATTGCAAGGGACAGAACACAACTTTGATCTTAACATGCCTTAATTTGGTGTTCAGTTTGTATTCTCTAAAGGCCACTTTAAACACTGGTTATTTGGGGTTATGTTAGTAGCATTTACAATTGTTCTGGGCTTTGCTTTACATCATTTCCAATAGCACTTGTTCCAGTGGAACGTGGCTCAGGAAAAGCCCTGGACAGAGTTGCTCTGTCACAGACTCTGCCCACTTAGGCAGAGCAAAGGTTTTATCTCCCTACTCAAATAAACACCAGACTCGGACAGGAGCTGCAAAGCATCCCTGAGGATGCCACCTGACACCAGATCCAAGCAAGAGCTTGTGCTTCTCTCTTCAACAGGAAGAAAAAGCTTTAAGGCATTCAGAGCAATGAATACAGTAATGACTCATATTCATTGCTTAAATGCAAAAGAAATGGCCAAGCACCACTACAGTAACTGGCTCAATGTCACACGGCACACCAGTGACTAAAGACAGGACTCAGGAATCCCCACTTGCTTTCAGACCCTGTAATAGGTTGACCACATTTCCAACAACAAACCACACTGGTCTTGTGTTACCCGTGTACAATATTGCACTTTCAGAGCATGCTGTGCATCCAAAACCCAGGCCAGAAACAATTCCTTAATCAAAGACCCAACCAGACATCCTCCATCAGTTTTTCTCCCATTTCAAACTAACAGCAAAAGGAAAAAGGGGAAGAAAAATCTATTTCAAAAGTTGGCCTAAGGCCAAGTTTAGGCCACAATAACCAAAATAGGAGTTGTTCAGATTGGTAACAAAACAAAAAGGTTCAGATTAACATCCTGATTCCAGGAAGTTCTCGCCCAATTAGTAAAGCCAGGAACTAAGCCAGAGCTTTGAAAAACATCCAAAGTTTTGTGAGGAAGAACTTGAATCATGGAGTTCCTGAGTCACAGGCAACCTTTACCAGCTCTAACTTGGAAAATCAAAAAGCTCTTTATCCACTCTGTAGCAAGTGGCTAAAAGGAGCTTGTTAGTTGCAATCCTCATTTAAATAATTAATAAAAGCATACAGATTTATCTTCTATCCAAACTCTGCAAATGGGTGTAAGCAAATCCCTTCCAGATGCCCTCAGAGCAATGGAATGAGCAGTGGTGCAACAGCAATACCAACAAAGGGTGCTGAATATGCAGATCTGGCTATTGATTCAGACAACAGGTACAGTCAATTTTTCTTCCACATCACTCTGCCAAAAGCTAATCTGAATATCAGTTAATATCTGAATATCAGTTAATCACCCTGCTAATTTTATAAATATATTTAGATTGTAAGCACAACACATTTTACTAAATCCTTCTTCCCCTCTATGGATCAGACTGTGCCACAATATCGACACTGATTGCACCAGGAGGATTAAATACTCCATTATTGAGGAGGATGGAGAAGCTGAATTTGCATTTGGGTTGATCTGTTTTGCATTCTGGCTCCGGAATTTCGGTGGGGTGTCAGGGCACTGCCACAGCCCGAGCTGCAGCTGCTCTTGGAATCCCTGAGAAGGTCAGTCTCCAACACAATCCTGAAACACGTTTACAGCTTGCACAGAAACACCCGAACAAGCTGAAATTAGCTCAGCGAGGCTGCCAGAGCTCACCCAGGGCTTCCGCCAGGCTCGTGTCTTACCCAAGTGTCCAGACTGCTTCCTCATAGCAAAAATTTCTGCAATATCAGAGCTACTCTCAATCCTCTGGATTGCAGCCAGGGAGGGGACATCAGGTCCCATCCCATCCATTATACACAGCCTGACAACGAGCTTCACCTGCTCAAAGCCCAGAGCAGACCTGGCCCTTACACTGTCACCACTATCACAGGAACTGATTTATAATTTATAATAAACTAGGATGCATCTTCCCCGCAGTCCACACGTGCTTCCAGGACGCCTTAAATCCCACTTTTCACCATAACTTTGTGTCCTAGGGATAAACCCTGCATCGGGCAGCCTCACGCCAGCCACATTCACTCCTTAGCAGAAAAAGCCACCGCTGATTCTGGAAAAGGGCACTTTGTGGCGCTGCCCGGGACATTCCCAGCTCCAAGGGCGAGGGTGGCACCGCAGCGAGCCCGGGAGGCACCGGGATGGGGCGGCCCCGCGCTCTTTGTGTCGGTCTCTCTGTCCCTTCTTTCCCAGATTAGGCTTGAAGTTTTCTCCTCAAGGCAGGCGGGCAGGACATCTCCCCCTCTCCGGGGAGCTCGTTCCAGACACGGATGTTTTCCCAGCACGGAGCCCGGCTGCCCTCCCGGCCCCGCGCCAGCCGCCTCGCCTCCCACACCGCCCCGACGCCGAGCCCTCAGCGGGCACCAGCCCGGCCCGCACCCCGCTGTCCTGAGGCGGACAGGGGTGTTTTTAGGGGATCCCGATGCTCCCCACACCCTCCAAGCCGCTCAGCGCAGCCCCTTCCCAGCAGGGGATGGATGGGGGACCCGCACAGGGCGGAGAGGGGCGGGGAGTACACAGAGGGACCCTCGAACGGCATAAGGACCCCCAGAAGCGCACAGGGACCCCCTAACGGCACCAGGAGCCCCCGAAGGGTAGAGGGACCCCCCGAAAGGCACCGGGACCCCCAGAAGGGCACCAGAATCCCTGGAAAGGTACAGGGCCCCCGCTCCCCCGAGGCGGAGCGCTCTCCCCGCTGCCGCCCCCCGGCCCTCAGCGCTCACCTGCGGGGTCGCCATCGCCGCCATTGCTCCGCCCGGGCCGCCCGGACCGGCACTTTTCAAACTCGGCGGTGCCGCGGCCGCCGCCAGCGCCCTCTCGCGGGGCGGGCCCGGGGGAAGCGCCGGCGGGCGGGCCCGGGGAGCGGGAACGGCGGAGGGACCGCCCGTCCCCACACGAGAACGGGAGCGGGAGCCGCCCGTCCCCACGCAGGAACGGGAAACGGGAGCGGGAACGGCGGCGGGAACCGCCCGTCCCCACACGGGAACGGGAAACGGGAGCGGGAGCAACCCGTCCCCACACGGGAGCGGGAACCGGGAGCGGGAACGGCGGCGGGAACCTCCTGGCCCCACGCGGGAACGGGGAAGCGGGAGCGGGAGTCTCCTGACCCCACACAGCCCCAGGGAACGGGGACAGCCTTTCCCCACACGGCACCGGGAAAGGGGAACTGGGACCGCCCGTCCCCACACGGCCCCGGGGAGAAGGAGCGGGAGCTGCCGCCGCCCTCAGGGAAAGGCGGCCAGTGAGGGGCGGGAAGGAACGAGGAGGCTGCGGGGACCGAGGTACGGACACCGCCCCGAGGGAAGGGAAGGGAAGGAGGGGCTGGCAGAGCCGGAGCGGGGCAGTTCCCGCGGGGGTGGCTGTGAGTCCGTGTGGGGAGCGGAGGGCAGCAAACAGCGACACATCTCCCCCTGGGGCTTCTCTTTGTGCCGCGGCCGTCGCGGCGTTCCCACTCTGGGCTCTCCAGACTGACCCGCAACCGGCGTTTGTTCGCAGGGAACGAGCGAACTGCGGCTCCCCTCGGGATGGATCCATCCCCTGTGGAAGGGCTGGGTTTTGGGGAACTTACCCCCGCAGAACTGCCCCCTCTACACGCAGGATTTTGGGGCTCAGATGAATATTTGAGTGAATAAATAACCTAAACGCATTGGGTTGGCAGCAATCCCTCGGCTCTCCTGAGGGAAAAGTGCTGCTGTGCTGCCTTCCCCTCGCACAGAACCCACCCGGTGTGTCACTTAAAACAAATTAAAAAGATACTTATTGTTTTCAGGTGTTAAAGACCCTCCTCAGCAGTGTTGCATAATGTTATTACCGCACTAACAGCTTTCCATCCTGCAGCAATGAGTCAGGAGGCATCTGGAGGTGATGGTATTCCCACGTATAAATTTAGAAATGCACTAATAAACAGAAATGTTTTCCTTTTACTTAATTAGAACAGTTTTTCAAGCCTAAGCATTTTATGTGTGATTTACAGCTGAATAATTAATAAAAGGAAGTCACCTGAAAATAAAAAATTTAAAGTAAAATTTAGATCCAGCTTAACTGAGATGAATTAATAAAGCCTTAAATTTCTAGTAAACCTTTGAATATGCCCCTGTTGTTAATAAAGAAAGTGCATTTGATTAATATAAAGCCTTCTGCAAACTGTTACTATTTGTAACATGGTCCAGGCTCTGTTTAGTGTTTAAGGAATTATTTTAATTAGATAGTTCATTCAGTGGAAATACTGACAGACAAGTAGGTGTAGGCTGAGCTCCAGAGGAGCAGGGACACTTCCACACCCTCCCAGAGCCCGTCTGGGATCAGGGCTGTGTTTGGCTCCATCACTGCAGGTTTTGGGGGGCTGTGGCTGCAGGGGTCCTTTGCCCACCGTTCCCTCCGGGTTTACAGAGGGGCTTCCCCCTCTTTCCTCGTGGTTTTGGACCCTCCAGGGGAGGCAGAGGGGGCAGCTCTGCGGAGTTGGAGCTCCGAGGACCGTCTGGCTGGAGGAACTCCCAGCCTGGAGCGCCAGGACTGGCTCTCGGATCCCGAGCGATCCCCGAGGCTCCCGGACAGCATTCCCTGCCCACCCCCGGCACGGCTATCCCGAATATCCTGCGGAAAGAGGGGGCCGGGGGTGGGAGCAGCAGTTCCTGCCCACCCCTGTGCCCCGGGAAGGTTTCACAGCCAGGAGCTGTGCCTGTCCAGCGCTTCCCGGATCCCGCAGGGCACCAGCCCCGGTGCCGGGGATGCTCCCGGGGCGGGACCTGCCGGGGAGCTGGGAAGGGGCAGCGTGGAACCGGCCCGGGGGACGGTGGGTCGCGGTTTCCAACCCGGGACGGAGCTGTGTGGTCTCTCTGGGGCTCCCGCAGTGGGGCTGGGGGCTAAAGGGGAGCCCAACATTGAACCAGCAGCCCCTTCCTCCACTGAACCCGCAAGAGGGCACTGCACGGGGACAGGCACGGGGAGAGGTGATGATCAAGGAAAAGAATCTCAGAAATTTCCATTTTTAATCCAGGAGAGGGAGAACAAGAGCTTAAGAATAAATCTGTTCCCCGGAGGAAACAAGTGTCTGGCACCAGAGGCACTTGTGAACTTCCCTCGCTTCTCCATGTAGGAGAACCACCTCCTGTGCACCTCATCCAGGAGAGATGATGCCGAGATGAGACTAATAACTGATTCTTTTGAAAAAGACTCTTAAAAATGGTAACATTGAGTAACAGTTAAATGTACTTTAATTCCTTCAAACAGAAGGATAGCTTGAAGGTACAGCAGAGAAATTATTTCACTGATTTCCATCTCTTAAAAAAAAAAAAGCATGGCTTCAAAATTCAGGAACAGTATCCAATAAACAAAGAACTATCCTTATGCACCTGGTTTAGTGTGGTACAAAGAGCTTACAGATTCAAATGAATGTCATAAATGACTGAGAAATCGATTCAGATAATGCTTGTTTACAGGGACAGAAACTCTGTTGACAAGTATGAATAAGTATACAGATAATCTGTATTAAAAACTCAGACCTTTCTAACTATATTTACACAACCAGACGTATTTGTTTCCTTTGGCACTACAAATTACAGACAAAAGATTCCATTTCATAGCAATTAAAACTTCAAACTTAAAAATAACCTTTGAGCCAGTTAAGTCATAGAGCCCCAGCACAGCAGCTTCACCTTTATTAAATTGCTGCCAACTCTGACATTCTAACCCTGGAAATTCAGACCACAAAGCCTGAAATCAGCATCTACCTGTGACAAATTTCACTTGGCAGGATGAACTGGGTGTGAGTGAGGAGCTCAAGCAGTGGGGAATTAATGATAGACATTTAATAAGAATTAATCTCCTATTATTATCATCCAAGGTCTGCTTTTAAAAGCTCTTTATATGCATATAAAATCGAGCAAGTAAAAAAATGAACCCCCATTACATATATTCAGCCAAATCAGACATGAGCACTCAGAGCACGTGATGGCCAGCTGGAGTATTTCTGCAGCACTGCAGAGAAACCTGTTAATCCCTACTCATTTCCATTGCTAAAAAAATAATTAAGATAATTCTCAACTAATACAGTTTATTCTTTTACCATGTTGGTTTACTCTTTAGCCATTGCCAGGAGTAAACCCTTAGAGTTTCACAGGAAATTCAGTATTATCAATACAGTAGCAAGAGTATTTTGGCACTCTGTAAAATCCTAAATAATGTGCAAGAAAAATCTCATAAGTAGCATTTCATTATCTGGACTTCTCATTCCCTATTCCTGATATTTGACTTCACAGAGCCTCAACCTTTGATTACTTCCAAAACAGTTTTTAAAGGTTTTCTGCTCATAACCAACAGAGGTGGAACAACAGCACAATTCAAGACTAGCAAAAGATGAGTTTCCTTGAGGAACTACAGGACTACATAAAAATTAAGTAATGAGGCATCATGGCAATAACAGCACATCGACCCTTTACCACAACAGGAAACTATTTTGAATCTTACAACAAAAACAAATTAAAAGACTCTAAAATTTATAGGACTTCATAGGTTTTGTTCCTTCCCTCTCTGGATGGTAAGAAACCAAGACTGTACTTTGCTCAGGGCAGCAGCTTTTGTCGAGATGGAATCAAGTAGCTGGTTGTCTTATTTTTGCATCAATCACACGAGACTGGACGTTGCATTGTCTCCCACAGCTGGATCCCATCCAAGCTGGACACACTCACAGAATGTTTTCCCTCACACATTATCTGTGCGTGTCTCAACCAGAGATCGATCGTGTCCTGCCAAGTGTATTTTTAAGCATCAAAAACAAGCTGAATTTGGCTACAGCAGATTCTGTGAGGAAAAGGAACCCGAGCATTTAACAGCAAGTCTTCCCAGAAGACAAGTCTTTTCTACACATCCAAAGAGCTGTTTGAATCTCAGATTAGCTGATACAACTTTTTTTTTCTTTTTTTTAGTATTTCAAAAGCACAGCACTTTAAAACAACTCCCATCACACTTTAACAACCCAATTGTTACAGGCTTCTCAAATGCTCTCTCTTCAAATGAGAGTACAGTGTATCTGAAGCACATACACACGCTGCTACCAAGGAGGGAAAACAGGGAAGTAGCAACTTTTTATACATGAGCTTCACCAACAATCCTGCTCTTTGAAACAGCCCCCCAAATGAGTTTGCACTTAAGATTTACTGTCAACTGAAAGGACTTACAAAACCACCTAAATCATATTATAAGACCCCTTGATCTTTTTATTCTGAGCTTGCACAATGTTTTATGCAAACTGATGCACTGGAGATGCAGCATTTAGAGTTGCTGCCTAAAAATTTTGAGAATCAAGTGATTTTTGAATATAAACCTGTGCCTTCACACATGGCCCTGCAGGAGTTGGAGTGTGCAGTAGGAACTCCCAAAGGAAAGACTTTTCCAGGTACTGAAATAGTGGAAACCAAATTAACTGATTATCAACCACAAGGCTGCAACTGCACTACAGAAATACTGACCAAATGGCCCAACAATGCCAAGAAACTGCAACCAAGTTCTAAACAGGGTATTAAAAACTGTTTCTTTCAGTGAAGACCAACCAGCCCCTTTGTGTACACATTTAGTTTTATTGTAACAAAGCAACTTGTACACTTTAACGTTTAAAACTGAGCATCTTTCTTTCCTTTCCAGTGAAACAAAAAAAAAGAATTTAAAAATAAACAAGAACAAAATTACAATAGAGAATGTCAATTCCAAATAAGATCCTACAGGTTCTGCTGATTCTCCATCAAGTGGCAGGGCTCAAAGTCATCATTAGGAGAAGATTTTATTTTAAAAGTGTCATCTTAAACTGCAAGGATGTTTGTTAAACATCACAATTAAACATGCCAAAGGAGAAGAAGCCATGTTGTCAAAATGCCCACTTAACCCACCCAAACATCTGAAACCCACCCCGCTGACCTTCTATAACCCCGGTTTTATTTTTTTTTTTAAGTTTTTTTTTCTTTTTTTTAAACAAGAGAAAGTAGACAGATACATGTTGGTAAATGCTAACTGTCCATATTCACATAGAGACACAGTGTAATCTCTGAGCCCAATATACAGAGAAAGAAGGAAAAAAGCTAGATTCTATGCACTACTACACAGGGGCCTAGCACTCTTCAGCTTCCAGCAGAGTGAAGGGAGCAGAAGGTTTTCTTTTTTCCCACAGAACATGGTGTGTTGATTCCATAAACAGTTTTTCTTTTGAGACAGAAAGGGATAAAAATGAACTTGAAACAGAAACTGGTAGATTCTTTTCCACTGTGTTCTGCTCAAGGTATTTCCCCCAAAATAAATTGTGAACCATGGTGTAGAGGAGAGAAAAAGAGACCTCAAGAGAACAAGGCGACTGAGCACAAGAAAAAAAAGACAGCAACTTGCTCCCAGGGACTGGAGAAAAATTAAAAAGGTAAAAAGGGGGTTTGGAATCCATCAGTGTTCAATTAGTCATCTTCTCCTTCATCCTCCTGTTGAAAGATAAGCAACAATTAAAACAATCCAATCACTAAACTTCAGATAGCAAATGCAGTGACCAGAGCTGTACCACCCTGCAGAGTCCCTCAGGGTGTGCTGCAGGATCATCTCGTTCCTCTCCTCACTAAGGAGTGGGAACACCTGCCCTGAGTGCCCAGCTCTGGTGGCACAGAAATCCCTCAATCCCTGGGGGTCCCAAAGAACACACACCAGGTTTGAGAAGCCACGACTCAGAATCACTGACAGGAGTTTAACATTTGGAATGTGAAGGGGTCATCTCCCCCCACCCCCATTTTAAACTCTGAAATGCTTCAACTTTCACGTGCCCAACTCAGAGGTTACAAAACAGAGCTCGCAGATCTCCTCTCAGCACAAGCAGTTTGTGCTGCTCTAAGTTAAACACACCACGCCCAGTTACAAGAAACAAAGACATTCTAAACCTTTCGTTCCCAGCACTCTGGAATCCCATTTGCTACTGAAGGAAACTTCAAATTCCTTAACCCAACAGCATCTTAGCTAAGAGGGCCACAAGCAGAAATAAACCAACAGGTGGGACGATGATTTGATGCTTCAACAAAAGCTATTTACATGTCAAGCATGTATAAAAGAATCAATAATTAAGAAGTTTTTTACAACCAAGTTCCTCAGGAGCACCTCCCACTGTCTCTCACATACACAAAGGTATTTATTACTACACTGAAAATACTCCACAAGTTGAGGTAGTTACAGTTTTGTTTCTTCCCTCCAAAAAAGAACTTTCACCTCTGTCACAATGGCTCAGGATCCTACAGGATCCCTCACACAGCAGGGATGGATGGCATGAAGGGCAAGATTACTCACCTCTCCTTCCTCTCCCTCATCATCATCTTCATCTTCCTCCCCCTCATCTTCATCTCCTTCTTCATCAATATCCTCTAATCCTTCCTCCTCTTCATCATCATCATCATCCTCCTCTCCCTCCCCTTCTTCATCGTCCATATCAGGAACCTTAAGGACACATTTGCAACATCAACTCCAGTGCTCAAACTCCCTCTCACTCCCACAGGGCTGTCGAGGGCAGGGGTGCCCTGCTCAGGGCTGCACCTACCAAGTAGTACTGTAATGGATTTGGCCAGATGTCATCCTTGATGACTTCTCCTAATTCGTCAGCCCCTGCATCAGAGTGGTCAGTGAACCAGGTGAAGAAGCTTTCTGGCTCTTCATGCTGCCTCTTCCTACTGGCTTTGTTCTGTGTCTGGCTTGAACGTTTTGTCAGGTCCTGAAAAGCAAGTGAAGACGTTTCCTGAAGTCATCTTTACATGGGCTTTTTTTAATTTTATTTTTAGAGACCCACCTGTCTAAACACCCACGACAAGTCACCCTCTCCTCCCTCTCTGATGGTCTTTAAGAAATAACTGGAACCCAAACAACTCACAGAAGTCACCACATTTCTCATGAATGTCACAGAACAGTAAACCTGGCCTGCTCCTTTCAATGACCTCCACAGGAACACTGAAAACTCACAAGATCTCACATTTGTTGATTTGTTTGTTGGTTTATGTTTCCCTACCCCAAGGAAGCACAAGCATGACAAGTATTTAACTACACATTGAATTGGAAAGGTCTCACAATGGCTGAAAGCCACTCAGAGTACCTGTAATTGCAGCGACTATTACATAGCCCAATTTAAGAAACAGTCTTCACACCTCTGAGCTCTGTCTTTAACTTGACATAAACACCTGCCTGGGCCTTCTTAGCCCGAGATTTCCTGCTCTGAAGTCTCCAGGCCATCCATTCTCTGTAGTAAGTGGAAAAAACCACCCCCCACACAAACCACTATAACATGGTCACAAGAACACGTGTAAGTTCTGTTAAATGCAGTAAGTTTGCAACAATCTTTTTGCTAAGTCTGAAAAGAAAATTACTATCCACGATTTAAATCAATTATTTCTTTGATCATACAGTAACTCCAAACTTTTAGTATTTGTTTTCCTGAGAGAATCACATTTGTAAGTTTAGACAGTTTAATGAAGAACAAAACCAGAATTCACATTGATTTTGTGGTGTTTTGTAAAGACCACTTGATTAGTTTGTACAGGACTGTAACTTCTGGTAAAACAGGTCTAGTTCTCAATGAAAAGAGATTAAGTTTTCTCCTTGGTCTGAGGGTGATAAAGGAACAGCAACTTAACTGCAACCCTTCTACTTTTAAATACTCAGTCCAGAATCTTCAGGATAACATAAAAGCACTTCCAACTTTCACAGAAACCAAATTAATGTTGCTCAAACACTGCCTGGATGACAGGCATGGCCTGTGCCCACATTACTGTGTGGCTGCAGCTTCTACAAAGGTGTAGTGTCTGGAAATGAAGTTATGGAAATAAAGAGAAAAAAAATAAAATCATACCCCACTATCTGATCACCCCAAACCTGCCCTCAGAATTCCTTATTTCACAGTTATTTTAAGAAAAAAAACAGAACAGAGTCTGGATTGTGGCCATGGAGGGGACAAGCTCATGGTTTTGGCAATGTCTCCACCTGGTCACACTTGTGCTTTCACTGTTCTCAGGGTGGTTCTCAACTGAGCAAGAGAATCCACCACAGATCTTGTGGATCCAAACCCTGAGCTGTGTTTTTAGGGAAGTGGCACGGGCAGTGAGAGGGGAAGGAAAGGGAAGACAAGGCAGCTTCAGTACAGAAGAAAAAAGGCCAAGGAAGGTAACTCAAGGGATGGCATCACACAGCAGCAATCACCTCTCACTGATGCTCTACATACCTTCCCAGATTTCCATTTGATCTCAGTTGATTTTGAAGATGGGTCTCCACTTTCATTGAGGTGAAACTCTTTGGAGAGAACTTTATTTTCAAAGTAGGGATTCTCGTCAAAATACTGCAGAGTGGAGAGCAAGAGTCAGAACCCCCAGGATGGGACAGGCCAGGTCAAGGCTGGCACTAACTGGTAACTGCAGAGATTAAGTCACAAACCACAACCCAACATGCAATTACATTAAAAAAACCCCAGCAAAATCACAAGTGAAGGAATCATTTAAAGTACTTACAAAATCTATTCTGTAACCTGATTTGATGTCTTCGAATTCTGTCACCTCAACTCTGGTCAAGTAATGCAGTGCTTCTTCATCTTCCTCTCCCAGCAGTGCAGATACTGAGACAGAACCAGGAATCCCATGTTAACAAAGCCATGGAATGTGCATCACTCAGGCAACTCACAGTGAGATCAATCTTAAAAACAACACATCTGTCCAAGCCAACTTCTTGCACCCCCTATAATTCAAGTTACCAGCCAAGAGACTGTTTGCATTTGCTGAGGTCAAAACTCTGCTTTTCCTTGTTGCAGTGCAGTTTTGAGGAGCAGCAAACACACTGCACAGACACCCACCCCTCTCTGACACAGATTTTCATGCCTGCTCTTTGCCCAACCTAAGCAGCCTCCAAACTTGTTTGGCAGAAAGTTTATTGTCAGGAGACCCAAGGAGTTCACTTACAATTGAAAACACCCAAACTAGAAATCTATTTTTCCCTTTTACCTTAAGGGCACAGTGAACTGAATAAAATGGGAAAGTTGCAATTTAAAATGCAATCTTAGGATTAAAGTATTTTAGTAAACAAGATGTTTCCTCATCAACAAGCACTAGAAATGAAAAGCTCATAAAATGCAACCCAGGACAGCAAGGAAGTGTTTGTATGGCCAGTGACAACTCTATGAGACCCTGAGACACTCCTGTGACAAGCAAGAAAACATTGAATTTACAGGAAAAAAAGGAGAGCTATTAAGAATGTACCTTGTGGGTGGTTGACAAATGTTGTTACCCAGAAATTCGGGATTTTGGCGATCAACTCTGACCTCTTCTGGAAGAATGGTTGGCGGAGTTTGTTGTATTTCTGTTCTACTTTCAAAATTTCCTCACTGGCTTGTTCATTCAGTCTGTAATGGAAGGAGCCACAGGGAGAGAACTGGGAGTTAAGGACACATCACCACTAGTTAACCAAGAGCTCAGTGGGTTTGATAAGGCCACTCCGCCATATTTAACAAATGAGACATCCCCCAAAAAACTCCAAGCCCCAAAGCTGTAACAGCTACAAACACCCTGCCAGAACCAACCTCGCTGGTCTGAATGGAGCCTTCCCAACACACTGAATGTTTTGCAGGGACAGACCTTTATTTATGCAAAGCAAAGCAGTGTTTTCCCCCTTTAACATTTTGTTTGCAAAAGACCTGCAGATGGGTAACACACACCACCATCACCTGCTCTCTGTAACTCTGGGGCAGGCAAGGAAGGTACAGCAAAGCAACTTTACACCCATGCAAGCAAAATCTGAAGATTTAACATTTCATTGTTGCTGTACAAAGGCAAAGCCCTGACACTGCCACAGCTTCACAGAGCCCCAAGAGTCTCCTGCAGGACAACAGGCAGGGAGAGGAGACCCAGGCAAAGACCAGCTCAGAACCCACAGCCCAGACAGCTCTGGCATCCAAACTAACCTTTCAGAGACATTTTCTACGTGTTATTCTACAGGCACATGACTATTATAACAGGAATATACAAGAAAAGCTGACTTTTCAACCAAGTTCTTGGTTCTGCTTGCAAACAGGGAAATATTTTCCCAAGTAACGTACACATTAACTTCAAACCCCAACACACAATGCATTTTTATTACCAAAACTATCACAATTAATTTACCATTTTAAATTCAAGTTCCACCTTTTTAATTGTACACAATTAAGAAGAAACCAGGACACCTCTTTGTTTTTTAATGCCTCTAATCAAGCCAGAACACATGTTTATCTTGGCAGAGTCTAAAGTCAGAGAGTACTACTGAGTGCTTAGTTCACTAAACAGTTTTACTTTGACAGTTACACTTCAATTTCTGCTCAAACATTTTAAAAGTTTGATAATGTTTACCTGTCTATTTCATTCTGTACTTCATCAATGTGTTCAATTGCTTCCTGTTGCTCTTTTTCTGAAAAACAAACGAAAATGTGTCAATATCCCTTCGTTCTCAAGCCTGACCTGGGCTTTCCCTTCGAGACCTTTTCTCGTGATCTACAACAGAACTACCCAGGTATTTCTATTTAATGTCACGCGTCTTAAAACGCCTCAAAGCTTCAGCCTTCCAAGGTGCACTGGAGCTGAAGCGCAACAAAGTTTAACAAAACGGGCCTCAATGCGAGTTCACCCCCAGAAACCACAGCTCGCATCCCCCTCCGCAGTTTTACAAGCCAACTTAAATTCAAAGTCAACCGCGACAGACGAACAATTCGATTAAAACGTTGTAAGCCACGTTTTACTACGACCAACACATTCGAAGGAGCGTTAAATTATGCAAAGAGAGCTGAGATATCAATAGAACAGCGTATGTGGGCACACGCCGCCTTCCGAAAAGCAAAAAAGAACGTTCGGAAGGACGCTTAGAAACAAAAAAGGGCTTGAGAGGCGCCGCTCGCAGGTATTTGCTACCGGGCTCGGCCGGGGCCGGGTCGCTGTTTCCCCGCCGCGCGGGCGATGAATGAGCGGCCGCGGGAAGCGCCCGGGGCGCCGAGCCTGGCCCCGGCGGGACGCACGTGGGGCGGCAGCGCGGGCGGCCGGGAGCGCGCCCGGC